>JARBEQ010302056.1:5970-17179 GCA_030265355.1 Tritonia tetraquetra
CCCCCCCCCCCCCAGGTCCCTTTCTCTGGATCTTTCAGTTTTCATGGCTCAGGCAAATCACACCAAATCTATTGTTTGAAAGAGGGTGTAAAACCAACAATTTCAATCTTTTGATTTAGTAATGGGGGGCCCCAGTGGCCAAGAGGTATGGTTCTGGCCTTTGAAGCAAAAGGTACCGGGTTCGAATCCCAGCGGCGACAGCTGTTGTTTTTCTTTATAAAAGTCGGTATAAACCTATTTGCCACTCCCCTGATCCTATGAAGGTAGGTGGGATCAAAGTCCTAGTCCTATCGGAGACGAACGCTAAATTCGGAGGTCCTGTGTGCAAGTCGTGCACGTTAAAGAATCCTTTCAGTTGGAAATCGAGAAGAGTAGGCCAATAGGCCGCTGTCGGTCAAAATCAATTCCTACCACAAAAAAAGTCACAATGGGCTGATCCCCTGCTTGGCCTAATATCCTAATATCCAGAGAAAATCCCGGTCCCTACACTGTAATGGTAACAGGGAACTGGGTAAGAAAGAAAAAAGAATATTATTACCTATCAGTATACTTGTCTGTCTATCCTTCTGTCGTCTTTCTTCCTTCCACAGCCCTCACAAGAAGATCCCCTACTGTTTTGTTTACACCACCCCCCAACCCCCACCCCAAACACATATTCATAGACCACAGTCCAGGCAACCCGTTAATCAAGCTTCATGTCCTTCCCCTTACATCACAGGCAACCGACAAAATATCTCAACTTAATTGGAGCGTGTCTTAATGACCAATGCCTCAGTTCACTGCATGCAACGACAAACCAACGGTCCGGTCGCGGTGGTAGACAGATAAACTAGTGCCCGACTGACCAATCAACCGGACACAACCGGTGCAAAGCGGAAAACAAACAAAGCATTATCTTCTAGTTAGTTGGTCCCGCTGGTCAATGCCATGGACAGTATAACTTAAAGGTAAAAAAGGCTGTCCAGCATCGGTCAACTAAGCTAGAATCATGGACACAGTTTTTAAAGACTTTTTGATGTCCTGTAAAGAAAGTTGAATAGGGGCATACAATAATAATGTAATATATATGTAGTTGAAGAGGAGAGAAGAGGGTCAGGAAAGACATGGAATGAGCTAAAAAGACTGGCGCAAGACAGAGTTGAATGGAGACGATTGGTTGACGCCTTTTGCTCCTCCAAGGAGCCATGAGATGATGGATGGATATCATTTATAGGCTAGTTTGGTTATATCGATAAAATACAAAGACGCAAAACGTACGCAAAACCCTCCACATCTAATACAAAACGACAATAAATGATTTAAATGCAAACAACAAATATTAAACATTTAATTTTTGTCCCTGGACTAGCACAATATGGGTCCTTCTTTGGAATCTATAACTCTGTCATTATTGATTGCTTGAAATATCATTGCACTAAAAAATCAATTCATTGATCTTCCTCTTCGTATTTGTTTGCTGAAAAAGGGTCATCCCCGAAACAACTTTCTGTGTCTCCGTATGTTGTAAATTTTAATGATACCCATGTTAATTACTGTCGAATGAATGAGATATATAGAAGAACAACGGTTAGGAGGGAATCGGATGGACTGGGTTTTTTTTAACCCAGAGAAAACATAACATATTGTCATCTTGCTTCTGTAGCGTCGTCATAGTGTATGTTGGTGGAGGAAGGTTTCGACCCGAAACGTTCTGTCTTTGTATTCATGTTCCCATTTAGAAGCTATCGCGTTGTTATTTATTTGCCTCCTTAGCCCGAGAGCGCAGAGAACGTTTTAGGCTTGCGATTTTTAAAAAAAGAAATAGAAAACACCTTTTCCTTTTAAAAAAATTCTCCATTGTTCCTGACTTGCTCTCCGTCGTCCTTTGTCATCGCAAGCATGAACCGTTCTCTCTGTTCTCGATCGGGCTTACCGTTTTTGGTCCATAGCATCGGACAGCTCTAATTTGATTGCTTCCTACCTGGTAAGGTCACCCGGAGAATTGGACACGGTTGACCTGCCTGACCCCACTACCCCAGCAGGTGTGTGTACAAGAATGGTCACGTCATGTTTGTCTGTGTGTGGTGGGGTGGGGGATTCGATTAAACGGATTGCATCATGCTCTCTGTGACGGAGAAATGGGGAAAGGCTGTGGATTTGTGTCTATCTATATATCTACCTATCTATCTACCTATCTATTTATCTTTCTATCTTTCTATCTATCTATCTTGATCTATCTATCTACCTATCTATCTATCTATCTACCTATCTATCTCTCTATCTATCTCTTTTATCTTTCTATCTAGATATCTATATATCTATCTTTATCTATCTATCTTGATCTATCTATCCATCTTGATCTATCTATCTTTCTATTTTTCTATCTTTCTATCTATCTATCTAACTTTCCGTCTACCTGTCTGTCTGTCTATCCACACATCGTCAATTCTCTGTCTTTCTGTCGATTTATTCACATGATTATTTATACATTCAAGTAACTTTGATGCTCATTCTAGCATGTCAACTTTCTCTCTCTCTCTCTCTCCCTCTCTCTCCCTCCCCTCTCTCTCCCTCTCTCTCATTCTCTCCTCTCTCTCTCCCTCCCTCATTCTCTCTCTCCCTCTCTGTCTCTCTCCTTCTCTCTCTTTTCTTCTCTCTCTCTCTCTCTCTCTCTCTCTCTCTCTCTCTCTCTCCTTCTCTCTCTCCTTCTCTCTCTCTCCTTCTGTCTGTGTGTGTGTGTGTGTGTGTGTGTGTGTGCGCGCCTGTGTGTGTGTCCCTCCCATCCCTTCCCTATGATCCCTACAGCACAAGTCGTTTCAATATGCCTTATCTTTTGTTATCTTGACGATTAAAAAAAACCCTTTCCCTTCAACTTCCTTCCTCTTCCTCCGAGAGTTCCTTGACTTCACTTCCGGTTTCTTCCCAATCGTCCCCTTTTTATTTGCCCTCGTCCTTCTTTCCATCATCGTGATATTCATTTTATCAATTATTCATCGTATTCATATTTTTCCTTGTTGTTATTTCTCACTCATCCAAAGAAATTACAATGTAGGGCACGCTCTATGAGGCGGGTCAAGATATTCGGACAAGCAGGTGATCAGCCCAATGTGAATCCAAACAAATGTGTTTTTCTATTTCTGTAGGTAACAGCTTACTTGCTTGTTTGTTTGATCACACCCCATGCATACCGCAGAGCAGTGTCGGGTTCAGCCCTATGTTCAGTCGTGAAAGGCACACAGAATACCTACCATAAATGCAGGCACCCCGACCACCAAACACGAGTGAACACAGAGTCAGAATGCTATGGATCCAATAATTTCAGACATGAAGGTGATCAGCCCACTGTGTCCTTAATTCTTTACTGACACCAAAAATCAATACACTGAGCAGTATTAATCAAAGACTGAGCAATAAACACATTGCTGTTAATAGCCCTTGTGGGTAGCCCCTCAGCTTTTGATCAAAACAGGGAGCTTCTACAACACTCTAGGTATCAGCTTACTTGCAATGGCCGCCAATCTTACAGAAACTGGGAGTAATTTTGATTTTTGCGCATATTACATAAATCAAATCTAAACATTAAACAGTTCTGTATGAGTCATCATCATCCGTGGCTTATCCACAAATTGGACATTGCTTCTCGAACTTTCCGGTGGTAAAACATTCGATCACTTGCCATTCTGCCTGCCTCTGTGGTCGTGAGTCCCAGCCAAGATTCTATGTCTTGTTCCCACTTTCCGGTTGGTCTCCCTCGTCCCCTCTTGCCTTCTATGTGTGCCTCCAACATACTATGTTTCTCTAGTGAATCGTGTCGTTTGATATGTCCAGAATAGTTGAAAGTGTGAATATTGCAAAATAATCAAAAGGAAATCCCATCTACCCTACCTATATATCAATTCAACTCCAATACCCTTCATTGTCTTTGTTATGATTCCAGTTGTTATCTTTGTTATCCCTTGCCTTTGGATACGGAGGAGGTCCGGGTTCGAGCTTTCTGCAGAAAGAATCCCTCCGTGTGCAGACTTTTTTCTTTGGACCTTTCAAAGTTTTCATGACTGTGTCCTGGAGATTCAAGTTCTGTTGAGTCGCCTTATGACCTTTGATAATATCACATGACCTTTGATAATATCACATGACCTTCGATAATATCACATGACCTTCGATGATATCACATGACCTCTGATAGTATCATGACCTTTAATAATATCATGACTTTCTGGGTTAAAAATGGCGGAAAACTTCAAATTTTAGAACCGTTTCTTATAGTAAACTCAAAGCGATATGGCATTTTTTCCACATTTATTTGAATATCAAAAAGGTAAAGTGTGTCCTCAAGTAAGCTCTGAAATCCGTCACGCTTGACCGGTCCCCATGCACCGCGGTCAGGTGCTGCTTTGTAGCCACCACCGTCACCGACAGAATCCACAAGTTTTGACAATGTCTTACGCAAGTTTTCCCAAGGGTCCGTCCCAGACTCCCTGCTCATTTGTAGCAACTGATTTATTTGGTATTCTTTTGGGGAATAACGATAATGTAAACAACGAAAAACGAAAGCCGGCCGGCCCAGAGCGGACTTGTCTGTTTTGACAACTGTTTTGTTTTGTAGAGTTGAATCTTGAACACACCAAACGTAAGAAATGTTTACCATAACACATTGACGTCTTAGAACCCCATGGTTTCAGAGTTCCAAAAACAACCAAATTTGAAAATCTTCTAAGTCGATTCTTCTTCAACATCATCATTATTATCTATTCAAATCTCTTTCGTTAACTTGTGAGACAAATTAATTTTAGGACAAATAATTTCTCATGATACTGCCTTGGAAAATACTTGAAGCGGACAATATAAGTGACAATTTGTCACTTTCTGGATAGGACGCTGGTCCTATTGGTACCCATTTCTACACCAGGGTTGAGTGAGGCAAAGGGAGTAAAGTTTCTTGCCCAATGAAAAACGAAGTGCCTGAAACCGGACTCGAGCCCACGACCCTCACCATGGACGTCCGCTGTCTAAAACTCCTCCCAATCTATGAATGAAATTGAGTCCTAGACGAGGACTTTTCCCAATTCCGTGTATCAAGCAAAGTGCCAGACAAATGCAGAAAAATAGCCATAGAATAAAAGTGGAATGTCGACAGTGGGAATCGAACCCACACAGCGGCGTACGACAACACCGGCTAGCCAGAGATAGAGGCCACGCTCTAATGCTTGTCTAGTGCCTGCTCCCCTTCAATTCATTCCAATTCCGTGTATAGACCATTTTGATTTCCTAGAGATAGACGAAATTGCCCTCACACTCAACCGGCTGTTGATCCAGTTTCACCGTACACGGCGATCTGAAGTTAAATCGTTGGAGAAACACAGGTGCCCTTTCCCCGTACGCCAACAGCACACTGAGCAAATATCGGTGTTCGCCGAGTTGCATTCATCCCCCGAAAATGTCGCACAGGGAGTAGAACCGTTCAAGTACACTCTGGAATCCCTTGTTTTCTTTCCGATAATCCGTTCCCCCGTGCTCGCTGCTGTTTCGGCTCGTCAAGGACGGTGTTGACGTTATTATTATGCTGGAAGTAATTCCCATGAAAAATAAGAATGGGCCCATCTGCTCTTTGACGGTCCACTCACCCAAACAGAATGACCCACGCCACGGCCTGGCCGAGTTCTGTAGTATGTACATTTCGGTTTACGGATGTATTATTACGTAGAGATTTTTTTTCCTATTTGTTTTTGGGTGGTGTTTGGTAGAGACTCCCAATTGCTTGTTTGCACACGGCGCGTCAAACACTTGTAGATTTTGCAGGAGGAGAATTGGAAAAGAGTTGGAGAAAAGTTTGACGTGTGCAAAATCACAGTGTGATATTTAAGGTCCAATCTATTCTAGAATCGATTTAGAATGTGGACACAGTTGGCTGATCACCTGCCTGTCTGGAACTCTCTGATCCAAAGAGTTTCTGACTCTGTACCATGTGATATATATATATTGTAATGCACGAAAATGTTTTTTAAGACTGTCACCTCAAGAGTATGATGTTGGCCTTGTCTAGAAAAGAACCAAGAACAAACCTTCAGGAATGTATTATTATAGGAACACGTTTCTGGGGTTTTTAAAAATATTTTTCTTGTCCTTTCAATAAAGTGAAAAGGTCACGAAAGGTCTTACGCGCCAACCAGCCTTATTAAAGTGGAGAACTGCTTTTCAACACGGAAATCTAGGATCAAAGAAACTCCAAAGAAAACATCGACACCGAATCTGGGATGTATCCGTGGACTAAGCCTTTCTACGAGTTTCCTAGGTGTGCTGGTAGAATCTGGGGGCCACACAAAGGTTTTTGTTGTCCCCCTTGCTTGAAGTGGTGGCCTTCGAGAGGAAGTTTGTGACAAGGGACATAACTACGACAGGATGAAATCCAAGAGAAGAGTACTCCAATCGCACCTCGTTTTAAGTTTTTAAGTAATTACAGATTTCATCATGTTCTGAGGGAAAACATGGGTAAATATTTTCATACCAGTCTGTTACATCCTCCCTCCTTCAATGAATGTGTAACGGGGAAAGAGAAGCAATGGAACTCTTAAGAGTCCAACGTTGTTGCGCGTCCATTCTCCGTTTCTTTTGGGTTTTTTTTTTGGGTGTGAAAATGCATGAAATGCGACTTGTGCATGTTGACTGCTGAATTGACCAAACCGGCCGTAACTAAGAGAACGATTTCAACCAATCAGAAAATGTATTTGTCGTTTTTGCGTTCCGATTTATTTAGCAAGGAGGTGTAACCGGAAACTACCTCTGCTATCTACGAGTTGTTCTCCGACCTCTCGATTCAGGACTTAAAATTCGTTGTCAATATCGGATAATATTTGATAACAAAACAAGTCACGATACCAACCTTTTGTAATGAAATTTTAACTTTGCCAAGGGGAGCAATGATGCTAATCTTACACACGACTCGGAAGACGTAATTTTGAAAGGATAGCAACCGTCTCTTGGATACGGCGTGACAGAGGTGGAGAAAAAGGAATAAGTGTTCTTTGACTTTGGTACTCTTTGCGTACACCAACCACTTTTTATTACACTATTAAAGTCCACTTCTAGCGAACGCACATCCAAAACAAATTGAACGCGCAACAATGCTTTCTTTCTTCTTTCTTTCTTATCCAATTCCCTTTTACCATTACAGTGTAGGGCCAGCACAATGAGTCTGGATTTCTCTGGATCAACAATGCACTGGACGAATTCACAAAAATAAGTCACCATTTCCTAAACTCTTTGGATTAAAATCCTAAAACAAGGAGAAGGACTGTCTATATAACACTTGGACCCAAACACCGAAAGGTAGCATTTATGGGGAACGAAGAAGAAAGAGAGAGGCTTTTGTTGGATAGGTAATATTTATCATAACATTATCATATCCTATATTATTTTCTTTCTTCTACCTACTCCCGATAGTTTATTGTATGTTTGTGTTTTCTTTCTTGTCCGGACACGCGACAAAATTGATGAGTTATTTCTTGTTTATCTTGTTAGCACGTTCCACCACCCCTAGACCTTGTAACATTCTTTTCTCTGTATGGGGACGGGAGGGGTGGGGGGTCATAGCGACACATTTGAGGTCATATCAGAGGCGGGACTTCCGAATCATAGTCCATCTCCGATAGGATTGATTCCATTGGAATAGTCAGTGTCGGAGCCATAAAACTCGAGAAAGTTCAAAGGAGGAAAAAAAATCAAACGTCTCCGCTGGGATTCGAACCCAGTACCTTCTGCTCACGAAGCGAAAGCGTTGACCGCTACGCCACGAGGCCTCCCCTATGATCCCTCTTTTTCCCAACCGGACTTCACTTCATCTCTGTCTTCCTCTGGCAGCTCAAGAAGAAAGTAGGAGAATTCTGCGTGATTGTGCCAGAAAAAAAATCATAGCTTATTGATAGGAGAAAAAGATGTATTGCGACTGTGCGACTCAAACCCACGCCTGCTAACGACGACGCCGCATCGTCGGAGATTATAATATACAGTATCAGCCCCCCCCCCCACCCCAACCGTTTGAGTTATCCATCGCTCTTCTTATCTATTTCGTGTATCAGTCGTATGCCTTCCCCCCCAGCCATAACTTATAACGGCGTGAGAGCGTGAGACTGTGGCCACCACAATAATAATGAGGGTGGGATCTAGCCTATCCGTCACCCAGGGACCACCTGGTGGACCCCGTGGTCTTGGAAGGGGAGGGGGGGGGGGGTTGAGTCGTGACTGCCGTCATCATAAGGCGACATTGACATTTGGCAGTGAGTTAAAACGTATGGTGAAATAAAACCAATGATAATATAACACGGCGAGTCTTGTTTTTAATTGATACATAGAATAATTCACAGTTGGGTGATCACCTGCTTGGCCTGATATCTTGATCCAGAGTTAATCCGCCTCATAGAGAGGGACCTACACTGTAATGGTAACAGGGAACTGGATAGGAGTGACATAGAGTGACAATAATAACTAAATCTAAAACTGATTTCCTCTCTCTCTCTCTCTCTCTCTCTCTCTCTCTCTCTCTCTCTCTCTCTCTCTCCGCCCATCTTATGGCCTTGTGTACATTATCACCTTCATGACAATAGATTCATTTTAATTCATATTCTATATTACATTATCCAGCTGTCAATACATATCAAAATTTGCGCCTTTGAGCATCTTGATGGAGTTAGGCGCTATACAAATATTTATTATTATTATTATTATCATCATCATTATTATTATTATTATTATTATTATCATTGATATTTGATAATCATAATAATATAATATTTCTGTGTTGAACAGGGTGTAAATCCTCAAATCTTTTAACGACCATCTTGCGTTACCTTGGACTAGACAGTCAGTCATCCACCTCCTCCTCCTCATCGTCCTCCTCATCTTCCTCCTCCTCCTCCTCATCTTCCTCATCTTCCTCCTCCTCCTCATCTTCCTCCTCATCTTCCTCATCTTCCTCCTCATCTTCCTCCTCCTCATCTTCCTCATCTTCCTCCTCCTCCTCCTCATCTTCCTCCTCCTCCTCCTCATATTCCTCCTCCTCATCTTCCTCATCTTCCTCCTCCTCTTCCTCATATTCCCCCTCCGCTTCATCGTCTTCTTCTCTCCTGTCACCCCAGCATCTCGTGTCAAGATAGACTACCCTAAGGTTGAAGAGGTCCAGGTATCCATACTCTACCGCTACAACCTCACACAGTCCCTGCTGGTGGCCTCCGTTTACGGATGGTCACCTCCCAAAGCTACTGACGGCCCGGGCCCTTTGACGTCTGACGGATGTAGCCTGCTCCATTTGGCCCGAATGACATTAATTCGCCGGGACACGACCAGTCGCCTGTGTCGGGCGTCATTTGTCGGTCTCTCCCCCCAGTGGCAGGCCATAACACACGAGCTCCGTCGGTCTGAAGACCGCACCGTATTAAATAACCCTTAGACACGAAGGAAGGCCAATGCAGAGTTGCCTTCTCCTGCTCAATGCGCAATCAGAGGGAGTTGTTATTATTGCAATGGACGGTAATGAAAGTTTGTTCTTGAGTTTCTGTGTGATGTTGTCACACATGAGTGATGTGGCGGCTGTTACTTGAATTACTAACTGATTCAAACGTAAGATCTATGAAGTAAGAAAAAAAATATGCGAAAGTGACAGAATGAAGAACATCCATAATGAAGCAAAGTGGTTAATGTCGACTTTGGGGTTCGAACCTACCAACGCTTGCGAACGGTAACTCCGCCAGAGATAGTGACCAAGACGCTCTCCCCCGACCAACTGTTTGATCCACACAGTGAGAACAAAACCACTTTTCTTCTCTATGGCTGTTTTTCTGGCACTTTCATATTTTCCTTCTTTCATTACTAGCAAAGATGATAAATACATAAATTGCACTACTGGGCGTGTTTCACTATAAATATAATTCTTTATTTATCAATAACCTTTTTAGTACCTTTCGGTGTACGGTTTTATAATATAGTGATTTAGGAAAAAATAAGGGTTGTCCCCTTGGATTGACGTAGTTTTTTTCACTAAAAGAAGGTTGAGTTCTACTCGCGAGTTTCGGAAATTTCCGATTTCAACAGAAGGGAATAGCAAAGTATTTTGAATCAAACATTAGCACACAAAGGAAGCATCACTCTCTCGCTGACCTCGGTAAAAAGGCTTGAGTTGGGTATTGTATTATTGACAATCGTTGTTATTAGTACCGACACCTTCTTTATTTCAGTTTTGCCTCAGACGTCAAGAATTCGTTGACGTCCGGGTTTTCTTTTTCATGGCATAACGTTTTACCAGTATGTCTTGGTTGACATGGTTTGGGATTAGATTGGGCAGTCCAATGAATGGTGGTAAAAGCATAGCACTTATTATAGCGCATATCCACGAAGTTCGTCATGCTCTATGCGCTTTACAATGTTTAGTTTATCCCCGGCAGGCCATAACACTTCTGTATCCTTCTCAACTCGTATACAATGCGAGTTGCCTGTTAGGCGCTTCAGCACTAGCATTCTGACAAGATCGTTCTCAGCCCTCGGCCGGGTACTCATTTACACCTGAGTCGAGTGAGGTAAGCAGAGTTAAGCGCCTCACCTAAGGGTACAAGCGCCCGAGTGGTCACCCATCCAGACATTGATCACGATGAATGTAGCTTGACCATGCTGACCGGTCCAGCATGCTAACCGTTCGACCACCGGTAGCAGCATTGACTAATGGAAACAGATACATCGTTTTATAGTCCATATCCGATAGGACATGATTCCATATGGAATCCTCAGAGCCACAGCCCAGAAAGTCAAGAATGTTCAAAGTGAAAAAAATCACGTCACCGCCTGGATTGGAAGTACCTTCTGCTCACGGAACGGAATCGTCGTTACCTCGAGGCTACGAACCTAGAAATCAAGCAAGGTTGGAACGTGTTAAAGTGCGAGAAAAACGCAGAAAAATAGCTTTAGAAGAAAAGTGGAATGTTGACAGTGGGAATCGAACCCACACCGCGGCCTACGACATGACCGCCTAGCCAGAGACAAGAGGCCACGCTCTAACCAACACGAGCTAATTAACCTGCTCCCCTTCAATTCATTTGGACCTAGAAATGTTTATTTGGAAGCAATGACAAGAGGAGTCGTATCTGATATGAAATGACTAATTGTTTACAAATACGAGTTGGGATGGGGGAAGAAATTTGGCCGTGTAAAGGAGAGGGGGTTGGGGGGGGGGGGGGGGGGGGGGTTT
>JARBEQ010302167.1:2701-17175 GCA_030265355.1 Tritonia tetraquetra
CCAGACAACTAGTATAGTGAGTGATGTAAGGACCAGACAACTAGTATAGTGAGTGATGTAAGGACCAGACAACTAGTGAAATAAGTAAATACCAGACAAAAAGACTGGAAGCATGCAGTATAGAAAAATATTACACAGTAATAAACTGGTATAATATACTGCAACGTAATCTTCTTCTTCTTTTCCCCCTCCTCCTCCTCCTTCTTCTTCTCTTCTTATTCTTCTTTCCCTTCTTCTTCAACACTGGTCCATAATCAACAGTCCTTTGAAAAAACTTCCTTAGGAAGATGACAGACAAGCGTATATACTCTGATCAACTTTGTATGATGATCAAATAGAACAGATTCAAACAGATGTCAACATTTGAGTGGTGCCAAAACATACTTCATCTATCCATCAACATTAACGTTGTCATTGAAATTAGAATTCTACTCGTGAAAAAAGTTATGTTAATATATTCACATATTGCAAAGTCAATTGCTAATCATCTACTCCCATCCCCTCAAACCCTTAATTTCATTCAAATAAATGAGTCTGTATCGTAACCCTTTTTTTTTTTAGATCTTACTTGCAAAATAGCTCTATACACGCGTCCTTCGTGTACATCAGAGAGCAGAGAGGCAAAGGGCACACTGGTACATTGAGGGGAACTTGTGGTAGTGACAGTGCATGAAGAACCAGAGATTGGATCATGGAATGGGTAGACAATTTCACCCTTGTTCACATCCTCTGGTAGTTGAGATTAAAGTGTTTATCACACACATGAAAAAAAAAAATACAATGATAATCATAAAACTGTTGGAGAGCTGATCATCTGCTTGCCTCATTTATCTCATCTACAGTTCAGCTAATGGATGTGAGGTGATGGAATGATAAAGGAATAAGATTTCCATGGCCAGGGTCATTGGTTTGAGTCTCACCTCATTGTTTCTTTGAGAAAGAAACTTCACTTTGATTGCCTCACTCAACCCTATAGACCAGCATCCAATATGTCATTTGTCAACTACTTGCTGTAAAAAATATTGGTTTGAACACCGGCCCCATGAGCCTTAAGGATCTCAATGACATATTTCACTTTTTAAAGTTTAAAGTTGCAAGTTTTATGCCCTCGGTTGTAGGTCATATCAAAGGCGGGACCTCTGAATAATAATCCATCTCCAATAAGACTTGATTCCAATGGAATCAACAGGATCAGAGTCATGAAACTTAAGAAAGTTCAAAGGAAACAATTCCAATGTCTCTGCCAGGATTTGAACCCAGTACCTTATGCTCATGAGGCGAGAGCGTTACCGCTAAGCCACGAAGCCCCCACATATTTGACTTTAATTTGTTTCAAACTTATTGACCAATGAATAAAAAATTAAAATATCACCTAAAATTGAATAAGTACTTATTACAAGACATTCTGTGGAAAACTACAAAACAATTTTTGTATAAGAATGGATAAAACTTATACAAAAACAAAACAGGAAGAAGAAAAAAAAGCAAAAAGAACAGAAAACTAAAATGAAAAAATTATTATTGCTTTTGTTGCTCACCGAAAGCAACTTTGTACTTAAGATGATACTTCTCGTTATCGGAGAAATAACTGGTGCTCCAGGAAGCCTTGAAGTGATTGCTCGTTACAGTCATAGAAAAGCTGGTAGAATAGCTAGGGAATGATCGAGTGTGCAAAATTCCTGGACCAATAGTCTGTTGGAAAAGAATGAAAATAAATGTAGGTCAACCAAATATTCATGTCTAGCTTCTGTGGTTCTCATTTTCCATAGCTTAACAAGAATTCTAAGTTGTTTTTAATTACTTATAAAAGTAAATTGAATGCACTCTGCACTCACAACCGTTTTAGATAAAAATCCAATTTACTTTTTTTTTTTTTTTTACTTTTTTTCATGCAGTTGACATCAAATACGCGTAGAAAAAGGTTTAAATGAATAATACATTTTTGACAAGAAAGCAACATTTTTTCCCTGCTAGAATTACAATATAACTGCAACATGTTAACATTTCTATATATAGATGGCATACTATTAATTGGTAATTTTGAAAATTTGATGTTTTAAAAGGAAGCTGTGCTGTGATTCCTTACAATCAAGAAACAGTAATGTGAAGCACAGGAATTTGAAAATCCTTCATAGGATGTTTTTGTTTTGTCTGGTTATCTGTGCATTAAATACTCCTAAGGAGTGTTGCGTCCAGCTCCAGGTTCAGCAATGCTGAACACAGTGCTGGAGAAACTGAATCAGATATATAAGGCAAGCAGCCCGCTGTGCCCTTGAATAGAACAATCAGCATCACATTTTTAACTATTGCCCCAAATTTGGCCATAATAATATTTATTGTTGCCTCGGTGGTAAACCCTTCAGCTATATGAAAACTGAGCAGATCTTACCACATAAGACAGCTTCATTGGATGGGACATTTGTTTATTCATAACATAGCTTGGAGGTGGGGTGGGAAAGTGGTTGAGACACAAGCAGACTTCTATGGTGAGGATTATGGGATTGAGTCAGTTTTCCTGTTAAAGGACAGGAATCTGGCATTTTTCAAAGTTCCTTGGCACCAAAATTTTGATTTGGCACATTGGCATTTTCTTGGCATTTTTGTAAACTATATTTTGAAAAGACTTTATTTCCTTCCTTACATATATCTGACTGAATTTGATGAAAATTAAGTTTGATAATATGTTAGTGTAGGAAAAATAAATACAAAATTCTACATTTGTGACAATTTGGCAGGGTCTTTTTATTGCAGTTGGCAGTTTTCTTGGTCTGATTTGGCATGATACTGGGAAATAAACTGGAAACCCTGGTTTGAGTCACACTCTCAACGTCAAGACGTCTGTCCAAAAAGAGGTGAATTGTCAGTTGCCTGCTTCACTGCACAGGCAACATGAAGCTCTTGAGGACATAATAACAACCTTTTTTCCTTACATATCAAAGCTTCTCTGATGACATATGATGGGCCCAATAAAAAGACAGTTGATGTCACACATTTCATCCCTTTTGAGAAAACATAAATTTAGAGCTCCAAGATTCACATTCTTTCATTGCTCAGTAAATCAGAGTGATAGACTATCTTGTGACAACAACAGAACCAAAGCCTAAGTCATTGGATAATGTCCTCAGAAAGAAGTAGGGGAGCTATATATCTTTAAAATGTAAAAAAAAAATCAGACATTGACCATTTTTCAATTGAGACTTTACCTCCCACCCAGACGGTAGACTGGCCACATTTACGGGGGGAAAATAGGGAAAACTGGGTGAAACCAACCTTCACATAATATCTGTTTATCACATCTGTAGCCTTGACATGGATGTAAAATGTTTGCCCTTCATTAATGTTGGGATGGAAGTACTGAAATGTGTTGTGGTTGTTGGTAGTCGTCCAATCCAGAATATTTCTCACACTTGAGCTACTGCTGGTTCCAATGGCCACATGCTGGTCATACAACGGACTGGTGGAGTCCGAGGAAGTCCAATTCATATAAATCTATATATACAAATATACCCCAAAAAAAGAAAAAAAGAGTGAATCAAGAATTTTAAATTGTAGCGTATTAGCTAGCACATCCAAATCTGAATAGCTTTTAGATGTTATATCACGTCATCAATTAAATGCAAGAAGTCAATTTCTTCAATTTTGTTGTTTTAAGCCTTCCAAACAGTGGCAAGGCACTCTTAAGAAGAGTGACAACAGAAAGTCCACTCAGATAAATGTTTTGGCCCATACCTTTTTACAATCTAAGCCCAGGCATGCATTAGGCAAGATTTGCTTGCTTGTTTCATGCAGTTATGAGGTGAATTTCACTCACTACACTTTCAGTTTACCAATCAAAGCTGGTAAGCTGAACAGGGTGAGCAAAATTTGCCTTAAAAGTATAACTGCATTAAACAAGCAAGCAAACCTTGCCAATGCATGCCTGGGCTAAGGGGATCAGGCCACGTGTGATTCATAACTTTCAGATGCCTTTCTGCTGATGAAAATTAAAAATGAATTCAATTTTGGCGCTTCTAGGGTTCGAAACCAGGATGTTAAGGTGGTAGATTGGTGTTATAAACCTAACTATCTTGCTGACAGAAAAGGTAACAAATAGTGATTATTCACTTCTATTCACTTCTATTCACCCTGTTTCTCAATTATTTAATCTAGGAAAGATAACTCAACAAAATGACACCTACACGATCATTGACAATAATTTTCATGAACATTAACATCCTATCTATATATCATAAACCTTACATCATCATTATCTCCATCATTCTCATCATCATTAATTTACATATGACAAATTCAAAAATTATTTGTTATTTGCATCCTTTCCTCTGTTAAGCCTTTGATGAATATTCATATCCAATTACTAATTATTCCTCGAGAGCATTAAAAAAAATCATAGAAGGAAAATAAATAAAAGAAAAAACATATCATAAAAAAACCCTACAACAATTACTCGATATCATGTAATTTAACTCAAATTACTCTTAGAAGGCAGTAAATTCAATTATCTAGAGGGCTGTACATACATGCCCATCATTTATAAGATAAAAGAGAGTGAGGAAATCAGAATCCAGGGCATTGTAAGTGCAGCCGATATTGCTGTTGATCTCTAAAGCCGTGGCCCCTCCATCGTGGCTACGCGGTGGAAAGATCTGTAGCTGGGAGGATGTCACATACAAAGCGCTTGATCTTAAAAAAAAACATAATAAGAAAATAAAGTTAACTTTTAATTCACTTCCCTTATTGTTTTGTATGATTTGGATTTATTCTCTACTTTAATCTTAACCAGAGGGATAAAATAACTTACTTCAAAATATGCATATGCTATATAGTGTGTGTAATCTGTAACCCTGGTGTGAGGATGACTCATATCAAATGACAAATCTTATAGGAGAGGATGAATTAGGTTTTAGGGACAAAAGCTAGGTTATCTCACTAGCATAATCCCTTAAATTCCAGTTTTTATATTATCTCTCTTATGAAATTTCCTCAGAAGCTATTATATGTTTATGAAATTACACTGACAATGTTTATGTTATCTGCCAGCATGTGTATATAATATTTCAAACGGTAATAGAGAAAAAATATTGCTTAAACATTATTTCTAGGAGCATATAGAAATTGAAAGGAATGTATGAATTAAAGCATGAGTGTGTATGTGTATGCGTGTGTGTGTGTTTGTGAATGTAATGGACATGATGATGGTGTAAGATTTAAAAAAACAAATTGAGACAAGGAATGGAATCATTTGAGTCACTTCAGAGAATAATGAATGGGATATTTTGGCTAGTATCTTCTGTCATGAACAAGTAGACCTATTTGGACAATTCAACTTAAAACTTTTTTCACCTAAAATGTGACACTCAAGGTTCATGCACAGTGGGCTGATCACCCGCTTAACATAACTATCTGATCCAGACTTTTTCCATCACTGTGTTTAGCAACACTGCTGAGCTGTAATATACACTATGGATAAGAAAACAAAAGCAAACAAATATTTGCATACAAACCTGCAGGCAGAACTGGCCCCTGTGACTGTTACTCTCATTCGGTCTTGTTCAACCAAGTAAACGACACTGTTGTATGTGATAATCCCAGGAGGAACACTGACACCTGTGTGGGTTAACATTTTAATATCTTGTCAGGGTAATTTACTCAATATGTAAGTCCACTGGGAACTTAACACTAAATGGTAAAAAGCTATCTGATAGATTGACCAGTGTTCTATCAAGAAAGTGACAAATTGTCACTTGTCCTCTTTACACCATTAAAACCGGGTTAAACCCTGGCTCCATGACTCAAAAGGTTCTGAAACAGATACTTATTTATATGTATTAGAAATTATGTGGCAAAATCCGCTCAGTTTCCTTATAGCTGAGGGCTTTACCACCAAGGCAACAGTAAATATTGTTATGGCCAAAACTTGGGCAACACCTAAAAACTTGATGCTCATTGTGCCATTCAAGGTTCAGGGTACAGTGGGCTGATCACCTGCTTGCCGTATCTACCTAATCCAGGGTTTTTCCAGCTCTGTGTTCAGCAATGTGGGACATGGAGCTGGCCACAACACTCCTTGGGGAGTTTTGGATAACAAAACAACCACAAAACAGAAAATGATGCTAAATGATAAATACAGACCTTCAACCCAAATCTGGCTGACAGATGGACTGTTTGAATCCAACATGATCCCGTCGGAGCAGACTGGATCACTCTCAGCCAGGGCTTCATTGAACGCCACAACAGTTAAATAATACTTGGACCATGAGGGTGCTGAATAAGATGCATAGGTGTTGGTTGTTGTGGAAACCTTCAGAAAGATTATACATATACAATATGTAAATATCTTTGAAGAAAAATACAAACGAACTGAACCTATCTTTAAAGTAAAGCAAATGCACAGCATCTAAATGTATAAATGAGTGGGCCCGATTTTTGTCATGCATTTTCTCAGTTCCCATGGCACCGATTGCTACCAAATTTTGCACGTAGTTTACAATTCAGCTGGAGATGGTTCTTGGTGTATGAATATCAGATTGGCGGTGTCGTTGATTTGATAGAAAATGCTTTGTTTCTTCTAGTTTTATGAATCGCCATTCATAGTTTTCACTTTCCATAATTTTTTATGCTTCCAATAGACAAACTATTAGTTCCTGTGGCATGTTGATAGTGTTTACACATTGCAATACAATAGAGGGTATGAAGCATAAGAAAACATTTTGTTGTCAACCTGGCAAAGCTGAAATGAACTTCCACCCCCCATCCTTCAAAACTCATAAGTACCTTTACCCTTCAAAGAATGGGACTTTTTGCTTGTTTATTTTATAGTGCATATTCGCAAAGTTCATCACTCTCTATGTGCTTTACAACGTAGAGTTTATCCCCGGCAGGCCATAGCACTCCTGTATGCTTCTCGACTCCATAAGGAGTGTACAGTGTGAGTTGCCTGTTAGACACTTCAGCACTAGCATTCTGACAAGATCATTTTCTGCCCTCAGCTGGTTGCTCATTTACACCTGAATCGAGTGAGGGAAGTAGAGTAAAGTGCCTTACCCAAGGGCACAAACACCAGATGATAGGAACAAGGTGCCCCATCCAAACACTTCTTCTTCTTTATGTTCGGCATTTGTTAACAGTCTATTTCCAGCAGATGTTGTGAACTGGAATGTTTTCTTAGGTCATCGGCAGTACCACATAATTTTTTGTTCTGGTCACAATCTTTGGGCCAAACTTTGGTTCTGAGGGGCGTGAGGTCTGTACATTCTTGGAGTGTGTGACTAACAGTTTGTTCTTTGGCTTTACAGTCACATAGAGACGAATCTGCTACACCTATTCTTTTCAGGTGAGCATTTAGGCCACAATGTCCATTTCTGAGGTGGAGAATAGTGGTTGGCTTCTTCTGCACAGTTTAATTCATTAATCTAATCAAGGGCAAATGAGTAGTCTTCTGTTGTGTTTAAGAAATTTGTTTTCCATCGGTCTTTGATCATGGCTTTCACTTCCTGATATGACAGTTTAGGGGAGCTTTGTGGCATTCTGCTTCCTTCTCTGGCCAGCTTGTTGGCCTTTTCATTTCCTGCTTTAGCACAGTGAGCTTATCCATTGAAGGGCTAATTTTTACTTCTCCTCGAGTACGTGCAAGATATCTTTGAGGGTCTTTATAGGCTCTTTATTTGAGGGAAGCTGAGAGCCAGCAAGGCAAACATTGAAAGACGATTTTTGGGGGGACAGGTTCTAGAGTGGCTAGAAAGGTAACTAACCATGGTCGTGTTGTCTACGCTGAATGGTTCGGCAAGCTATCTGTTCAGCCTTTGGCACCTATTTAAAAATAAATTCAAATAACAAAACCCCAAAAGTTAACAAAAAAATTTTTTTAAGCAATCCCTTTGAATAATTTACTTTACTGCCTGGAATACTGAACTAAACATAACATATATAAAAAAGTATTCAACGGGAAACAATTCAAGAGATAAACTTACAATGCCACTTGGATTATGTTTGTCAAAGTAGGACGATGATAAACATGAAGTGGCCCAACCATATTGATAAAATCGGATCCCACTCTCTTTGTCAAAAAATCCATCCCAATGACCATAAATTGTCGTGGATGATTTGAAATCCTCATCATCATAGCCTGTAGCACTATCGTACACATGACCTCCTTCTGGTGGGCTGTTGTCGATGGTTATCTAATACAAAAATATTGTAAAAATGTAAAGGCAATAGAAATATCACACAAATTTCATCAGTACAGTTGAAATATCTCACATGCACTAATCAAAAATGATTTTATCTCAACAGCCATAATTATTTCCTTTTTTTTTTGCCTGCCAAATAATTATTAGAGTTCTTTCTTCTTCTGTCTTATCCAGTTCCCTGTTGTTACTATTACAGTGTAGGACCCGCTCTATGAAGCAGATCTACTCTGGATTAATATATTAGGCCAAGCAGGTGATCACCCCACTGTGACTTTTTTGTTTTTGTGGTAGATATCAATTTTGCCAGGACAGCGCCCTTTCAGTCTACTCTTCTCGATTTCCTACAGCCAAGGGTTCTTTAACATGTGGAACTTGCACACAGAACCTCTGAATTTATCGTCCTTCTCCAATAGGACTAGATTCTTGATTCCACCAACCTTCATAGGATCAGGGGAGTAGTAAGTAGGTTTATACTGAGTTTTATGAAGAAAAACAACAGTTGTCACCGCTGGGATTCAAACCCGGTACCTTTCACTTCAAAGGCAAACCAACTAAATCTTACTTCTCTCACCTTCTCTCACCCATTATTCTCTCTAAGGGTTTCTTCTGATCTTTTCAATCTGCACTCCTTCTCCAAAACTCTCTATGGATATCTAATTTGTTTGGTCTATTAACTCATTGACTCCCACAAGTATTTTTAGAACCGCACTATACATGATATAGATATTAGCAAAGTCATCATAACTTTTTTAGAACGCGTTTTTAGAAATGGAAATAAACCCAATAAAACAGAATTTAGCATAAGCCGGAAAAATCAGCTTGTGTGAGAACATGTGTTAATCCATTTGCCAATCATCAGACGATAAGGATGCAAAGACATTGAGTGAAGTAAGTCATTTACCTGTTACTACAGTTCCTTCCCTTATGAGCTACTTACTTGTATAGTGAGCACAGTGATCAAATTGGCATGGTTTGTGAGGGTCACTTCTATCCAGTAGTCATAGTCGTGGACGCCAGTATTTGCATCAGAAAATATTCCACCAATCCCAGTACCACGAGATACCAGACTTGGGTTGATCTGAAATTAGTAGATGATAGCATCGAAGTATCAAAGGTTAATTAAGGTAAGAAGGTAAAGGAAATGTGTAAACACAGCGCCGGTGGTCAAATGGTTAGCACGCTGATCCAGTCAGTGTCAAGCTACATTGATCGTGATCAGTATCTGGACAGGTGACCACTTGGGCACTGTGCCCTTAGGCAAGGCACTTAACTCTGCTTACCTCACTCGACTCAAGTGTAAATGAGTACCTGGACGAGGGCAGCGAACGATCTTGTCAGAATGTTAGTGCAGAAGTGCCTAACAGTCAGCTCACACTGTATACTCCTCATGAAGTTGAGAAGGATACAGGAGTGTTATGGGCTGCCGGGGATAAACTATACATTGTAGAGCACATAGAGCATGATGAATTTTGTGGATATGCGCTATATAAGTGCTATTCTTTACTTTTACTTTAAACCACAGGACAGACCCTGCATGTTCATCTGCCAACTCGTTGTCTAATCCTCTTATTGAATCCCTCTCACTGTCTTCTTCTTATCTAGGCCACCTTTTTTCTTTCTTCAGGATTCTCCCTTCAGTTTCCAATCACTGATTGGAGCTCCCTACAAATTTTCATGTTATTACATTATATGGTTTTTAAAAATCTACTATGCGATGTTTGTTCATTGAAGAAGGGTATTTTACCTGAATCATTCTACGTCCCTGTGTCCGTTTTGGAAGTTTATATATTTCCTTTCCACCCCCACCCCCTTTATATCCTTTTTATTGTACAAAGATTAATTAGAATTTGAAAAGTCAGTGCTGGTAATGATGTCGTATGAAGAAGTGCCAGTGACAGAAAAATAGCCATGGAGGAGAAAAGTGGTTTGTGTCAACCCATGCCTGCCAACAACAACTCTGCCTCATCAAATGTAGAGGATTCTTGCTAAACTGACTGAGCTATCCACCTTGCTGGCATAACTACAATTTCCTCCTTTCCTTTTAATACCTATTAGACATGAAGAGTTTGTAAAAACAGCAGAGATACAAGTCGTGGTTAGGGTCATCCATGGCTCGATGGTCAAGTCACTCGACTTCGGACATGGAGGACCGCGTTTGAGCCCGCCTGGTGTGGGGATTTTTCTGGTCCTTTCAGAGTTTTCATGGCTCTGCCTGGGAGATTCATGTGAAATCTTCTCAAATTCTTGAGAACCAGCTTTCATCCTTATGTGTTGAAAAGGGCATACGTAAAACTTCAACCGTTACACTTTTTAAAAAAAGTCGTGGTCACGTGTAGTTGTATCAGGGAGAAGGAGCCTTGAGCCTGCTAGTATTTATCCCAGTTTCAGAAGCCTAAAGTAATCAAGTGACTTTTAGTGACTCTTAAGATAGGATGCAGATCCATTGCAGAGAGAAATCTTAAAAACCATTCAGATGCACATACATTGGCAATCATCCCTCTGTATACTCACCACATAATGACTGTGATAGCAGCCAACTGGTCCAGTGCAGTAGCAGACAGCCCCCCGAGGAGCACTTGAATATACAGAATTACACTGGCTGACGGTCTGAAAAATTTTATTTAAGCTATTCATACACTTTCTCAATTCATACAAAATAAGCAAGAGAAATTAATGCTTATCAATAAAATCACTTATAAATAAAAATATAACCCTTTGTATCCTTGTATCCTTCATTAAAAATAGATCTAATTCAGAAACTTGCCCAAAGCAGTGCTGGGGCCAACCCCTTGTTCAGCCATAAAAGATACACAAGACACCCGGTATAAATCTAGGCACCCCGACCACCAAGCATGGCTGAACACAGGTTTGGAAATCCTCTGGATCAAAGAATTTCAGACAAGCAGGTGATCAGCCCACTGTGTGAAACTTGGCTCATTGTAAAATAATACATAAAAATCCTTTTTTGAATTGTGACTTTGAACAATTTCTTCTGAAAACATAGAATGTTGTACTAGCAACAGGAATCTCAGTGTAACAAGACATCTAAACTGAGGAGGAGGAGAATTGGAAAAAGAACAAGAAAAAGAAGATGAAATGGAGGAGAAGGAGAAGAAGAATACTATGCTATGATGGGATAACAAAATGCTTACTGAAGTGGAACCTTGGGAAGATGGCTGTGCATAGCCGTGGTCGTAATCAGCATTTGTAAAGTTGTCGTAAAGACGCCAATAAATTGTATCTACACCACTGTGGTAGTCGTAAGCATCCCACTCAATCCTGAAACAGAAAAAAAAAATTCACTCTTTCCGGACATATCACCCATCTAGTGGTGCTTGCGGTAGGTGCGTTTCAGTGTAGCACCAAAGTGTCTCAAAAGTGTCGTAACGAGAAAAATAATAATGCTAGATAAACAAATTATACAGCAAATTGATCAGTATTGAATGGAGAACACAAGGAAAGTAATTAGGGGGGAAAAGGAGAAGAGGAAATTGAGAAAATTAAGATGAAATTGCTTACATGTAAACGCGGAAACCACACCTCTGAAAAGAGTTAAGAAATTAGGAACTCTTTAAAGAACTAAATGTGTTGGAGCTTATCCCAGTTTCCATAATGTCAAAGCCACAGGAAGAACCATCATCAGCTTTTTCTTTCTTTGTGGTATGAGGTCAAATATCCCATTATAGGGTAAAGGGAAGTCACATCAGAAATCTTCTATTGATGGTAAATAATGGTGAGAAAAGAGTGATTTCCACCTGTGTCACACAAGGGCTCATGTCTTTGCAAAAATATAAAGGAGGGGCTCTCTGTGCCTTGGGTGGTCCCTGGAGGGTATGATCGATTTGGCTGTGCGAGAATTTATATTTAATTTGATTGATTTAATTTTTTTCACTGGGAGTATGTTTAGACTTCAGGGTACAAGAACACGGAGTGAGGGACGGCACAAATTAACGAGTGCCAAGAGGGAGGGATTGCCTTATTTCATTTTGCAATAATAAACACAGGTGACTCAAAATGTTCAAATTGCAATGTTATGATATCAATATTCTTACTAAAAAGAATTATTACATTTAACTTCATACCTGTCAGAGTATGAACAAAATACATTGCGTATCTAACATTATTTTAAATAGGAGGATGTAAAAACTACCTTATGTGGCGAAATCTGCTCAATTTTTCTTTTATTACTGAGGGGTTTACCACCAAGGCAACAGTAAATATTGTAATGGCCAAAACTTGGGCAGCACCTAAAAATGTGATGCTCATTATGCCATTCAAGGTTCGGGACACAGTGTGCTGATCACCTGCTTGCCTTATCTACCTGATCCAGAGTTTTTCCAGCTCTGTGCTCAGCAATGCTGGACATGGAGCTGGCCACGGCACTCCTTGGGGGTATAATGTAGTTTGGATAACAAAACAAAAAAAAGTAAAAATTTACATACGTCATTGACTGCAGGTCCAGATTGTCATGCACATACAGCTGTGTATAATCATTGGTCCCAGGACTTGTCAGCCATAGGTTTTCAATAATGGGATCTGATGTATCGATATGGACAGTTATCGATTCCACATATGAGTAATAGTAGTCTCTAAGGTCGTAGGATCTGACCTGGAAGTGATAAGGATATTCATCTTCAAATTTCTGAAATGTCTGAGAATGAAGGATCTGACTCGATACTACTTGTACTAATGATACCATGTGTTGCTTTTAGTGCTATTCCTCCCCTTTAACTGCCCAGAGTGGTAGAACCTCCTAGTTTTTATCAACAGCTTAGGGCTACAGTAACTTGTTTATTGGCCTGTCTTTGATTATTACAAATTACATCCATTTCAACACATAAAGGTGCTCAGTCATGTTTGGTGATTGAGGTGCATTTATGTGTGCCTTTTATGGCTGAACATAGGGCTGGCCCCAACGCTGCTCTGCAGTATTAATAGGGTTCAGTTAAGCAAACAGGAAATTGAAGTGGAACTCAAACTCAAACCAATGCCTCTTGGCTGGAAGTCATAACCACTTTGACTCTTTGTCTCCAAGCTACTACTCGCTCGCCATAAGAAAAAATGGATAAAATTGTTGTTTTGATATCCATAGCGCAGGTTATCCCCAAGTAGTGTTGCAACCATGCGGAACATGTAGTAGTTAGGGCTCATACGGCCGGAGCTAAACCCTGTTTTGGTAGTGTGAAACAGACAAGTGGCAATTTGTCGCTCTCTGGATAGGACACTGGTCTACCGCAGTTACTTTCCCAATTCTCATTTGAGAATTGCTACATATTTTTACACCTGGGTCGAGTGAGGCAAACAGAGTAAAGATTCTTGCCCGAGAAAAAAAAGAAGCGCATGAATGCATGACCCTCACCATTGCTGAACACATGGCTAGAAAAAAAACCTGCATCAGGTAGATAAGACAGGCAGGTGATCAGCCCACTGTGCAGTTAAAATTGACTCATGTAAAAGTTACCCAGAATCGAACTGTATCGCCGTCCACAACATTTGGATTGAATGTCCGAGTCATGTCTAGATCTGGCTCATCCACAAACGATCCAGTAGAGGGCTGTGACAGCGTAGCTCCGCCCTGATGGTCAACGGAATACACTGTTGTGAATCGGACAATACCTGGAGAAAGTTGTTTGATAATTATAAGCAAGTGTGTAAAAGTGACAAGAAAATTAAGACTCCTATACAATGGTATTTCACGAAAGCAATATTTCTTTCTTTATCACCATCATCTCTACCTTCACTATGATGATGATGATGGTGATGATGATGACAAAATCAGATCATCATCATCATTATCAGCAGCATCAGCGGCATCAATAGCAATACCATCACTACCACACCATTAATAAAATAATCATCATCGTCATCATCATCATTATCATTAAAAGCAGCAGCATCGGCATCAATAGCAACACCATTACCACCACCATCCCCATCATCATCATTATCATCATCAGCATCATCATCAATCATTACCATCACCACCATCACAGTAGCAATACAGTAGGCTTATATATGCTATGAGGTAGAGAAACAAAGAGAGACAGAGAGAGAGATAGAGAGAGAGGGGGGGGGGGGGTACGAAGGCAAAGAAATGAATATGAATGGCAAAGAGAAAAGGGAGAGAGCGAAGGAAAGAGAGTGTGTGTGAGAGAGAGAATAGAGAAGGCACAAGTAACAACATAGAATATGAGAGATGTCAGAGAGCATATGTGTGTGTGTGTGTGTGTGTGTGTGTGAGAGAGAGAGAGAGAGAGAGAGAGAGAGAGAGAGAGAGAGAGAGAG
>JARBEQ010302278.1:0-17174 GCA_030265355.1 Tritonia tetraquetra
GGAACGGGATCAGAAAGAAATCCAGCCTCATAGTGCTGACCCTACAGTGTAATGGTAAAAGGGAACGGGATCAGAAAAAGAAGAAGAGAAGATTTCACTCTTTTAACAACTATGGTTAGCTGACACCAGATGTAAAAAAAAAAATTGAGAATGGGAAAGTTAAAGAAAAGAAAGAATTATCGTGCATCTACTATGGTAAAATATTTCTCATGTATTAGATATTTTTTTAGATCACGGCATTGATGTGAATGAGATGCTAAAGGGTGCTGTGTTGATGAAAACACCCGAAAAATTCAACAAACAAAAATTGTTTTGCTGACCGACTTCGCTTTTAACTTGGTTTTGGTGCTTTTATGTGGGCTTGGACGTAAAACGTAAATATGTGTGTGTTCTCTAGTCACAGTTGTTACTGCTAAGATTGGATGAAAGTTAAAAGGACTACAAAGTTTGTTGATAATAAGATTTTTAAAAACTCAAGCATCTTCACCTAGGTCAGCAGGAGAGTGATTTCCCTTTGTTTGGTGATTTTTGATTTGACAAATTTTGCCTTAGCCTTCTTCGGAAATCGGAAAATTCTGAAACGTTTGTGTTGTTTAGAAGTAAAAGTGAAGCACCTTTGAGTGAAATAACGCATCGAATTTAGCTGAGCAGGGGAAACAACTCATCAATTGACTTCACTCATTATTTTATCCTATCATCTTTGGTATCATTGTAATGTTATCATTTTTGTACATTATATCATCCAATCCAAATGTTTCTTTCCCAATGTTGTAAGCAGTGTGTATGCATATGAGTCGATTTCAACAGAATTGTAAACCTTTTTCTTCGCAGTATTTTATATTTCCAATGATATTTTTTACATTTCAGATTTCTTTTGTCCCCTTTTAGTTTAGAATTGAATGTTAAAACTCATAACACTGAACAGGTTTGATTACTCGTAGAGCTACAAATGGTTCTTTTTGTTCTTCTCAACAAAAGGAACTGAAAATCAGTATAAATGATACTTTATAAGGCAGGTTGAGCACAATAACCCTCTTCGATTTTAAGAAGTTATGCTATCAAAATGTATTGAAATATCCTTACACATTAATTGGCTACAGTTGGATGATTTTATAAAATTGCATGTAGCTTCTTCGGTTGGTATCAAAATGATACTCGATGTGCGCCCTGCCCGTTACTCTGCAAACATTGATGGGGTAATCTAGTCCAGTCCTAACTCTCTGCTGCAAATCCAGTGTGATCGAATGCACAGGTGCCCCCCCCCCCCTAATGAAATTGTTGTATCAATTTAGAATGGAGTGTCAGTAGGAGGATCCACATTTGATTCTCATCTGAAAGTGAACTCTGCACAGTTGCAACATTTTGAGTGAGCAAATTCCAACAAATATCGGCTGCATTTTGATTTACATTTACACTGCAGTGCGCGTTACTGTTTGCCTTTAGCGGTTCACCCTGGTGCTGGGAATAGAAATTTTAACAGTTGATGTATCTGATGTCACCATATGTATTTGTAAACATATTCCAATACGTTTTGATAGTATTCATTTTTTTAATCGAGGAGAGTTTCTGTGCTCAATGTGTATGTATTATCCATGTCATTAATTATTAAATGAGGAAGGCACATAAGAAAAAAAGAGACTGCGCCGTGACCCATACGCTTGCTTGAATTGAACAGACTCACGCCTGTGAGGAAAGAAAACACTGTTGTTAAATATGACACCAGCGTTGGAGGAAAATGAATGAAGAGTAGAAATTCTGAAGACAAAAGTAACGTTAATGATGAGGGGGAAAAACCAAACTAAATAATCACAAATTGGTCAGTCAACCATTTAATGAATTGAGTTTCCAACACCAAGTAATAGGTTGTGCGATATTTGTAATACCATTTTTACATATGTGTTAAACACTTTTGGAGCCGACAGTTACAATACCAAATTGTCAGGCGACTACTAATATACTAATATGTACTTCTAATTAAAATTTTTACTGTCTGGCTACTAAATTTGACAAATTAGTAGGTTTGGTAAGTCTGTTTTGCTATTGTTTATTTATAATGAAGGTTGATAATTTCTAAAAAGTTTGAAGTTTTTCTCTTTTCTTTTTTTTTTATTTGTTATCATTAGATGTTTTGATATTGTCATTGTATGTACAATTTATATCACAGTGGGCTGATCACCTGCTTGGCCTAATAAGTTGAACCATAGTAAATCCGCCTCATAGAGCCAGCCCTTACAATCTAACGGTAACAGGGAACTGGATACGAAAGAGAGAAATGTACAATTTGTAAATTATAGTGTGTTGAAGAATCATCAGGTTATACTTTAGACAATGACTCAACAGTGTCCTTACCGCACAGCTTTCCATGCACTATTTTAATTCCATATTTGGGACATAAGTCTAAGAACGGCTGTGGTTGTCCGTTGTCCCAGTTGTACGTACAACACAACAATGGCAAAACGGTTAAAATCTTGGATGGAAATGAATGAAAATGCACCCTAAAACATATCCTATGTATGGTGACGGGCACAGTGGGCCGATCACTTGCTTGCCTTTTGTACCGTGTTCAGCAATGCTGGACATTGAGTTGGCCGCAACATTCCTTAAGAGTATAATTAATGCGATTTGGATAACAAAACAAAACAACATGATGTATTGTGATAGTGACAAAGTATTAGTAGATATGTGTTAGATCTTTTAGTGTGTGTCATATTGTAATAGTAATACATTTATTGTATTGTTCTAAATGTCTTGATTATACTCGTACAGAAATTAAGCATTTACAAATACTCGTACTACTCGTAAACGCTTAGTATTGTATTATGATTTTTTTAATGCATCTCTAGCTGATGAAATTACAGTAGAATTACCTTAAACCGAAATTTTGGGGACCATCTAAATCATTTTGGTTTAAAGGCATTTTGGTTTAGAGCAAGTATGAAACGATACAAAGACAAAGAAGAAACTCGTACAATTTATCAATTTCTTTGCGGTTCATGGTATTTTTCGGTTTAAGGTAATTCTACTGTAGTTGCTTTTGGCTTTCAAATTTCACTGTTTTTTGCCTGACCACTTTTCTTCTCCCTGGCTATTTTCTGGCACCGTCACGGTTTTTTTTTTTTTTTTTTGGGGGGTGCGGGGGTGTCCGTTTTAGTTTAGGGCTCTATCGACACAATTAGGTCATTTCAGCGCTCGCCACACGGATTCTAAACAAATCAAAGGTAACTAGATGCCACTCATGGACCACTATGAAAGACGCGCAGTCCATTTGTGGCACCCACCACTGTGAGAGCTGCACCCCCCGTTGGTGAACAGAGGGCCCATTTATAAAACCCAAACCCCTGTGGGTAGAAAAAGGAAAGAGAGAAGACAGAGGGAGATCAGACAAGATGCCACTCATGGACCACTAGTCCATTGGCGGCAACCATCATGTTGTATAAACCTATTTGCCACTCTCCTGATCCTAACTATTAAGATAGGTGGGATCAAGAACCTAGTCCTATCGGAGACGGACGATAAATTCAGAGGAAAGAGAGAAGACAGAGTTTTCACCCCCTGTTGATGAACAGAGGACCTATTTATTTTACCACCCCGGGTCCTCACGGGGGGTATCACATTTTTCTCCTGATCTTGATCCAGTGGAAGTCGGATACAGAGGGATCGACAAGACCATGGCTTACATCCTGTTGTAGGGGAGCCTTGTTGTAAACATACACAAAGGGATGTAGTCACTGATCAGTGAGAGTAAAAATGGGCTAGTGATGTACCAGAGGATTTCTGGATGTATTGTGTTCTATGATCAGGGCACCACCTATGCCTACTGTGAGGTTGACTATAGTTTCAGTTGGTGTGCATTTATTGAGGAATAAATCAATAAAAGTTAAAAATGTGGTATCTGAGTAAATCAAGGTTATAATTATAAATATAATGAAATGTCCCGTTGGACAAAATGTGATCCCGTTCTAACCAAGCATATTAATAATAAACTTAACACATCATTTTAATCCATTCCTATTTTGTATTCTCCTTACAAAGTCATCATTAAATGTGAGGGTTTTTTTCAATGAAATGGTACCGTACATTTGATTTTTATTGGTATCATTGCTGTGTAGTCATTCTGTAAGTATGGTACCCAAAATTTATCAAATTATTTAAAATACACAGCTAATTAGCTCAGTTGGTTAGAGCGTGGCCTCAGTCTCCGGCTAGGCGGTGTTGTCTTACGCCCCGCTTTTCCACTTTTCTTTCTAAGGCTATTTTTCTGTGTTTTTGTGGCACTCATAACATTTCCATACCTTGATTTATCATTCTCTTGTGCCTGCTCCTCTCCAAATCATTGATTCATAAGGGACATAACTGCAAATCGACTTATCTGAACAAAATATTTACTGACTTACTTCCCTTTGACAAAAAAACCCCTAAGCTCTCGTTTTACACTTGTTATGGATTTTATTACTTATTTCTTCTCTATTTTTATTACTTTCTGTTCACTGCCTCTGGAGTCTCCTCGGCCAGAAAAATACAGGCCTCTGTAATGTTCTCTCTGTCTATATTATGAACATACTGGAAAAAGCATTCACCACCAGCACTCCACATTCCTCTGTGATAACTTTCTGTTTCATTGTTGTCCTTTTTCAACTTCATTCATTGTTGGTTTCAATGTTATTAGTTTTCTGTCTGTCACCATTCTCCATAGAAGTCTGATGTTCTTCAGTAAACTAAAGTCAGACAAATCGAAGACTACCGGAGAAAAGAGATTTGGGATTTGTCTTGCCACTAAAAAGACATTCACAGTAATTTACTGCAGATCAGTAGATCAGTCAAAATGCTGAAAATGCTTGGAGGGTGCTTCAGATTCATTTAAGTCAACCTGTTGTCTTTTGCTTGATGATTCAATCATGTACTTTTCTTTTTCTGCCCAAAGTGGCAAATTCTCCCACTACCAGTTCTGAGGGGTTATCACAAGGGCAACATTCATTTTTGGTATTGGCCTTGCTTATGATTAATACAGCTCAGTGTATTGCTCATGGTGCCAGTAAAGAGTTGTGGACACAGAGGGCTGATCACCTGCTTGTCTGAAATTCTTTGATCCACAGCAATTTCCAACCCTGTGTACAGCCATGCTTAGTGGTCGGGGTGCCTGAATTTATGTCAGGTATCTTGTGTGCCTTTTATGGTTAAAAATGGGGTTGGCCCCAACACTGCATGTGGTATTAATAGGGTTTGATCAAACAAACTTTTCTTTTTCTTGTACTTGTAAATTGATCCAGACCATAATACTGTCTCACTTTGCAGAATTTTTTTAAAAGATGCATGCACATTCACTCAGCAGACAACACACATTCCTGTTGAATGCTCAATAACAAATGGTGGTAAAACGAGTCTTAAATTCAAAAAATTATTTGGTATTCTTTAGATATCATAATATTAATCAATAAATACATAACTATAACTCATTCAAATCATAATCTTATGTTCACACAAAACTCAAACTCAAATAATAACAAAAGTAAAAAGATTTCTCAAATAGTTCCACTGGCAATTTGGTTACACATTCATGCTAACAATTGTTTTCCATCATAACTTATTGACCATAAAAAGTATTTTAAGCTATAAAAGAAGTAAGATAGGTTGTAACTCTTAAAAGTATAAACCGTTGTCTTGGAATAAAAATACACTCCAGCACTAGCACAGTTATGTAACAAAATTTCAGGGACAGCAAAATATATTTCACTTTATCAAGTCAATGGTAATATCTTTAAAAGGAAATTGAAATAACGTTGTCCCAATCAACGTCAAAGTGATATCTCTCACAGTTTTTGGGCATATCTTGAGGTATGCCATTACTCACTGACTTAATAACTAAGCTCCTTGATCCCCAGCAAGATTTGAAAGAGTGAAGGATTGTACCCTACTATTGACATACCACCATTTACACCTTTTGTTTCCTGACCGATAGTGATAGTTTTGAAACAGTCACCACACAGTCACAGGCAAAACAAAACAAAAAATGCACAGGGAACCATCTTGAGAGATGTAAAGACACAAGTAAACCTATTTAGAGCAGAGGATAATGCGAGCTATACACATGTATATAAGCTTAGAATTTATTAATGGTGGTTATGGGTAATGTTTTAAAGGTACTGTATCTAAATTTTTTGACGGAATTTAAAAATTACTTACGGCACTGGCATTTTCAAACAATCCATAATCTCAATCAAACAGGAATCATGTCTTCTCTAAAATTTGAGGACCTGATTTTAAAATCTCTTCATAACAATTGTGCCAGGTGCTCTTCAAATATTTTCAACTTCTACCATAATTTGTTTGTTTCTACTGGGTCAACGCTGAAACTTAAAGTAAACTATGGATATAAAAGGACACTACAACAATGCACAGGAATGCTCAATCAAAGCTGCAGGTTTTTAACTTTGAAGGGCTGAAGCTACATAAACTGTATACCATACAGAATGAACAGTATTCCTGAAGTTTAACACAACTCGTTTAGTCCACATGATACAGTCGAGTCGAGTCGATTTATAATGGATTCGGCTGTAACAGGAACTTGGATACACACATATTCTCAAACACATAGAGTAAATCAAAGGCGGGATTGTCACTGACGTAAACGTGCTCTAGGTTCAAGGAGGGTCTAAGTGGGGTTGGGAAAGGAGGGGGAAGGGGAGGGTTGGATCAGCAGAGGCATAGTCTGGCTTGTGGCTAGCTGGGACTTTATGTCAAAACAAGGTAATCTCCCATATTTTTGGTTATAACAGGGAAAACCTGCTGGTTCTATCTGTCCTGTTATATCAAAGTTTGACTGTAGTCATTTCTTTTTTAAAAACAAACACATTAGGTATATTATTAATATTAAGAAAGTGACACTACTTTTGGAATGAACTTTACTTTAGGAGATAAGATGAAGAAACAGTTTTGATCAAATGGGATGGGCAGCAATGTCATTTTTCAAAATCACACGAAAAAGCCTGTTCTCCAAATAGTTGACACTAACAAGAATCAATGATGGTTTTCATCATTAACATTCTGGTTTTAAAAGTCAATCACATAATTATAAATTTTCACATTCTTTTTTTTTCATGAAACTACAGCAAAGAAAGAAACGTAGAAAATCAGTTAAAGAGCAGCATGCCTTTGTTAATATGAATACAGTGAAACTCGGTTATAATGAGAGGTGATTTTCCAGACAAAATCTCTCATTATTGCCTTTTCTTTTTTTGTATCCACATACTGCTTCGATGATAGTGACAGAAATAGAAGCTTTAGTTTCAATGGTGATGCGCTTTCTCTTCTTCATTGGATTTGAATATATCTTAACTTGCTAGGAAATAAACTTGGATACGCCTTGCAAAAGCTTTGACAGTAAAAATAACAGGTGTGTAGTCATCAAGTCGGTGTGTAGCAAGTGACTAATTAATCGTTCGATGTATGCACATGTGGTGAAGTGCCAGTCCAAGCCCAACAGCGATTGCGGTTGAAGTAGGTATGGTTTCCTGACTTGGAAAGGAAAACCAGGAAATGATAAAGAACGAAAGTAGGTTCAGACGGTTTCTTTGTTCAATGAGGAAAATAAGAAAGACTAGTGGAGGGTGAGGGACAGGGATGGTGGTTAATATTATGTGGTCATGGTCGGCATTCTGCCATGCAGTTTTTGCTATTACCGAGGTTCTGGTTAGATAGTGTCGATATTCTACTAATTTATTATATAGCATTATGAAGGGAAAAATCGGGAATTTATTAATTTTCGTATTATTGCACAGTTCTTGTTATTTCCACTATACTCAAAATCAAAATTTGAAACATCCTTGACAATAAATTATTAATATTACATTGCTCTCTTCAAGAAAGAATAAAATCTATTTTTGCATGTGATGCATTAAACAGTTACCTTATTTTTGAGTCACGCAATGCCTGGAAGCATGAAAAATGAAAAATTTCAACCAAAAAGAAAAAATATCCGGCAGACTTTTGACACATAAAAGGAAAATTCTGGTATATTAAAATATGTAAGACACAACATGTATGTACAATTTCAGAACAGACAACAAAGAGATCAGTTCTTACTTTCAGCCCTCCACACTCTGTTAAATCTGCATTGTCCAGGAAAGGTCAATAAGTAAGAAGGTCAGATTTTCATTATCATAAAAATTCATTTCAATACATAATCAGTGGCACTTGGAAAATGAAAAGGAATGCTATAACATGTCATTGACACAATTACTGTACAAAACATTAAAATGCAACTGACTTAATCTGACAAATAAATATCAAATCTGCAGACACACAATAAGAACATTCATGATTCATAGCATATTTATAGTTGTTTCAGTTTAAGACACATTTTACCAAATCAATATTCAACATACACAGACATTGTCACACACGTTCAGAAAGCTCCGATATAATCATACTCATACCATATCATCCATTTCAATGAAATGAAATTCACCAATAAAAAAACAAGCACTTTATACAATACTGTTTTGAGCGAGGCTAACTATGACAAATCGTGTACACACAGGTGGGTAATTTCAACAGCAATAAAATAATCTTGTAAGTCACAAACAAAATGCCAATGTGAAAAATCCTCAAAAAAATAATTTGTCAAGTGGCAAATCCTCCCAGTTTATATCTATAGCTGAGGACGGAGTAGCCACAAAGCCATGATGCTTTATTTCTTTCTTTCTTATCCAATTCCCTTTTACCATTACAGTATAGGGCCAGCACAATGAGTCTGGATTTCTCTGGATCAAGATATTTAGCCAAGCAGGTGATCAACCCACTGTGAAATGCTCATGATGCAAATAAAGAGTTTGGGACACAGTGGGCACCCACCTGCCTGAAACTTTCTGATCCTTAGCATTTCCGTGTGGTGGTTTGGTGCCTGCATCCACACACATGGGGACTTTATTTGTCATTCGTATTCAAACATGAGACTACCCCAAAACTACCTTGTGGTCAAAATGGGTACCAATTTGCAATAACCTTATCGCAAGGCTTACAAAATCAAAATTCACAAAATTGTCTTGGTATTTCATTGCTGAACCGTGTGTCTTTAGATGTCAATACAACTTGCATAATAACACATCAATTTCAATTTTAATAAAGACAGAAATAACCATATTTACAAAACGTTTTTTGAAACAAAAACAAAAGAAACAAATCTCAATGGCAAATATTCATATTATCATATATATAAATGCTCTGATTATATCAATGCAATAGGCATAAGATTACGCTCCGTGAAAACAAGTTTGTAACATCCCTTCCAAGCAAACACATTCATATGATGACAAATCCCCGTCACACATTTCCCAGTCGCAAGAAGACTTATACAATGGTTCTGAATGATAGTAATAGTAACCTTTACACAAAATATTACTTTTAAAAGATTTTTGACAAGTACAGCAATTTCAATTAACTTTACAATTCTCTGTTAATGCATTAAATCAATGCTATCATTTCTAAAAGAAATGTAAATATATTTTTACAACCACTGATATTTTTCAAATTACGTGGCCCTGATCCTCGCTGTCCTATCAGGCAAAATTCATTATAATAGCTACCCATTTAAAGAAATACTGATTAGGAAAAACCATACCATGGGTACACATAAAATAAAGCCTGGCTGTCATGTATAAAATTAAAACAATTTTGCATCCGAAGACACCACAATGATGCCAAGATATTAGAGATGAAAACATAACAAATGTTATAACAGTTTCACCAAAGATGATACATAAGATAAACAACTAAGTGTATTTTACTATATCATAAGTGAACACAAAATAAGAGTTGTCTCCTTGGATTGATGTCATTTTTTTCACTTTAAGGTGCTTGAGTTCTACTCACGACAGTTTTGGAAATTTCGGATTTCGACAGAAGCCAATAGCAAAGTATTTTGAATTGAACATTAGCACACAAAGGAAACATCACTCACTTGATGACCTCGGTAAAAATGCTTGAGTCGTGTATCTTATTATTGACAATCATTGGTTTTACTGCCTGATGAATTTGGGTGGTGATATCAATGTATTAACATTTTTAGACTACATTATCATATACGTTACAAAGTATATATGAAAGAAAGCTGGAAGATCACATACAAGGCAATCAAATGCACACAAAAAGTAAAAATAACAATGTGAATGCTGATGACAGAGTAATCGTGAACGATGATTATTAATCAAAATGAAAATGATATGCAGCTAACTCCATGGTTGGAATATTTAGAGGTTCGTATGGTTTCAATAATCTTTTTACTGTGGTATGCGTTAGTGAAGTTTCTTTCAAGTTGGAAAAGCTAAAAGTTCCAAAAATCATACTCAAGGTCAGGTCTGCCTGTGATGGAGTGCAAAGAAGATCCCATGATGGAAAGTCACAGTCATATCCACGTCGATGAAGAATAAGACTTGTTCCATTGTATTCAAAATTGCCAGTGGACAAACTACGCAGACTAACCATACTAATATCACATGGAAGTGCGTTCGGCAACATTTTGAAATTTCGGAAGAAGACATCAGTATCTATCAAAGTGTAATACGCCAGCACGGGACGAGATAACATGTCCAGTAAGTTGAGAGATTGGAGTGATAGAGCGGCATAGTGAGACTTACTGGTCTCATGAGAGAGCTTTGTAGTTCTTCTTTCTACCATTAAAACAAATCTGCTTATGGTGGTTTTTATATCCATGACGCCCTCACCCAAACCTCTGTTATCATCATAGAGCAGTTGTCTATCCAGCATCACCTCCAGCTGACCTCTCTCAAGAGAGGCCACTCCATGAGGCTGGGCAGACAGTAAAGAAATTCGAGTCAATTTATCCTCAAGAATAATAGCTGAAGTCATTGGAAAGTAATTTCCTTCAATCCTTACATTATTATTTGTTTTACGACGAATAAATTGGAATCCATTCTGATCTGTGTAAAAAGACCAATCCTTATTTTTCACATTTGTATCAAAGCGCATGATAATTTCTTTGTCTTTGAGAGTGTGAATACTGACCTCATTCTCTATGAATACAGACGAAGTTACATGAGACGGATGATGGTAGAGCGTGATACGATGAATAACGTATGGCTCAAAACCAACTTCTACTTTGGTCATGAGAGAACCTTTAATGATACGAATGATTGGAATGTTGGGAAATAGCTTATTAGCGGCTCCAGAAGGGGAAAATAGATATGCTCCACTGCCTTTAGATTTATAAAACTGGAAACTTATGTTCAACTCTGTCACATTTCCAGTAAGTAAGTTCTTCATTCTCACTAATGATCCAGTTTTAGAATTGAATTCAAGCTGAATTTTTTTATTGTCTACAAAGATAGAATCACTTTTTGAATCAGGAATCAGAATTGGGAAATGGACAGAGCTTGGCACTTCCAGAGTCTCTGTGTTGTAAACAGACAAAAGCGAAGTGTATAAAGTTTCTGGAGTATCTTTCCTTTTATACAATATATATGGAGCAGTGACTAAAGGTCCTAATTCAACCATAAAAGTCAGTTCAAACTTAAATCTATACACAGCTGCATCAGCTTCTGGATCCCACAAGGGACTGATTTGGCTAGGAATAACATCCCTCATTGTTGAAAGGACTTCAACGTTTTGGCAATCAACAATCAAATGAACCATCTGTTTTCTTGGTTGAGATAAAGGATTGAAAAATACCACGGTAGTCCCGGTTTCATGAATTGACAAAGTCTGTTTTGTTGGTAAATCCTTGTATGTTTTACGAACAGTTTCTGGTTTGAACACAAGAGGCTTTTCAACTTTTCCTTCCGATAACACTGCCTGGAGTGTTTCTTTGAGTACAGTTTGAGACTTATTGAATGCATTAAGCAGGTGTTCTTCATAATCTATCACCACAAACTCTTTGGCTGTACCAGTGATGGCGTCATGATGGAGAAATAAACCAAGCCCTCTACGGGCCTGTTGTAAGAACGATGCATGGGCAAAGAAATGATGCTTAACTTGAAGATTCCACTTCATATAAAAAGCATAGTGCAGGGTATTCAAAATATCTGCGGCTTGAATGGTTGATTGGACATCCATGCTAAACATTTTATCAAAAGGCCGAGTGGAATAGTAACCTGTCCAGTAAGCCATGTCCCTGTCAGAATATGGGAAGAAATCGCCGCTTAATACAGGAAAATTGGAAACTTCGCCTTTCGACAACTTCAGATTATGTTCTTTTTGGGTTAGTCTAAAGTAATCTTTCAAAGTTCCCCATCTCAAGTTCATATTAAACTCTGGCTTAGAATTGATGTAAGAAATAAGTTTCTCATAATTTTCATATTGTTGGTCCCACTCCTTCTCTCTGTCATAGCGAAAGTCGTCACCAATAGGTACTAAGATAGTGTTATATCTGAAATAAAAAGATTTACTTCGATATTCATGAGCCAATATTCTGGCTTGCTGGTCTACATTGGCATTAGTGATAGGTACTCCTCTATTTACAGTAAAGTCCATCTCAATCGATCTAAAATCAAACTGATAACAGCTGTATACGTTTGGCCCACAAGTGTACTGGATACTGTAGAGCATGAAAGGCATAATATGACAGAAGATATCTGTTGTCCCTTTAGCATCCCACATTTGACGCCAGTTAAATTCCAAGGCCTTTTTCTTTATCAGAGAGCTTTTAATTGCTTGGTGAACACGTTGAATGACCATATTGGACATGCCGGCTTTCTGCCACAAGTATGGCATTGTTCCTGAATAACCGAATGGGTCAATGGACCAACTGTTCTGGGGCTTCACACCCAGGTTCTCCCACAGCCACTGATGTCCTTCCAACAGTTGGTCTATGACAGAGACATAGTGGGTGCTGGCCTCATCTGGCATTACCCAGCCTCCCATGGCAATCTCAAGCTGACCTCTTCGTATCAAACGCTTCACATGAATCTGCAAATAGGATCAAATCAATAAAAATCAAGTTACTTGTTATCCAATAGTTTTATTTCTATGGATTTTATACGGAACATACATTTTGTGAAGACTTTCCAGAAATTTACAAATAGCATCCTTTGCCTTGAAAAAATGACCTTGAGTAAAAATGTGACCATACAATTGAGCGTTATTGTCAGCCCTTATAATCTGAAAATCATCATACTCACTGAGTAATCCCAAAATAGATGGAAGTTAACTTTTGCAACACTGATACTTGATTTATTATATTTTCCTTATTATATCTCACAATGATATTAGGCATGCCATTCACAGGGACAGAAAATTCTGACTAGAGTCTGTTCATAATTTCATAAAATTCTTCTAATCACAGTGGTCACAAATTGGCCACATAAATAATCAGATTAACTCACAGGGGACAAGCCACGAGTTATTTCATGCTGATCACAACAACGGCTTGAAGACCAAGCCCAAGTTAATTTTCATTCAACGTATGAATTCCAGTCCAAGTTTCCGTATTTATCCATGTTTTGAATAAAAGTAATCATTTCCACTTTCATTTTTAGTTTCCATGTTCGATTTTTATCAAACAAAGTTTGTTGTGCGATTAATTTTATCTATAATGTCATCATCATGACAGCGTCTTGAGAATTATTTTTTTTTAATCACAAAATATGCCCGTGCTCTGGTTGCTCCTGCTAGAACAGTTTTAAAAACTATGAAAAAATAATTGCAGTTTTCAATTAAGGCTAAGGTTACCTCTATAAATGATCCAAATTTCATGTAAATAGCTATAATGTGTGATTTTCCACATATTTTTTAAAACGCCCCAAAAATGCGGGTCCTCAGTGTTTGTTATGGGAATCACCTGGCTGGTACCCAGTGAGTTAATAATCAAAGTTCGATGAAGCCTATCAAAGATGTAACCTGAAATGAGGATTTTGTTGCTAAAATTATCTGCCAATTTCAGTTTCAGAATGATTGATGCATGATTATTTATCAGAGAGAGAACTGCACTCTTACTTACTTTTCACATTTTGAACACAACTTGCTTTTAAGTAAATTTCATAGTAAGTCACCCTAAACAGTTATTTCTCTGCATTTTTAGCAAACAAGTGAATGGTTGAATTGAATATATATATGATACAAAAGGTAATGGCTCTGTGATAAACAATACAATTTGAATATGATGTGGGGTTTTCTTTTCAATTAGATTCTACACTGATGGAAGGTATGATAATATTGTCATATCTATCAAAGATAGCTCTCCATGAAATAAATGGTCACAGGGCTATGAAATCTTTTTAATCGAATTATCTTTCAAATCAAACAGAAGTAACAGTTGACAAACTGAAACATGGTCAGAAATGACTGGTACAGTGGACTGCGCTTAAGCTGAAGTCTTCAGTTGAGTTGATTGTTTTACTTTGGAATAAGCACCGATTTGGCGTCGCAATAGATGAGTTGAATTCAATTTACACTACACCCCCGATCATTCATTATCTGTATAAAAATAAAATGGATGTGTTGACTTTTGTTTTGTTGTAATTCTAAACTTTCACTAACTTGAGTGTTCTACAGGGCTTTCAAAATTAGTTATTTTCAGCACAAAACTGTAGGGTCCATGGACGATTAAAAACAACTGCTTGAAGGGCACAGAAAAACTTGTGTGCTCATCACATTTAATTTTACCTTGACTGCATCCTCCAGCTCATTCCACCACATGGAGAAATAAATTGTTTCCGACCAGATGAACGTCATGTTTGGATACTGCGTTAATTTGTTGACCATGTTGTTCAAAATGTGCTTCGTCTGGTCAGAGTAGTATTCATACACTGTTTTCAACCACCCAGGGTCATTGTGGGAGTGAGGCATTAAGATCACATTCAACTTTGGCAACCTTTTTGCTTTCCCTACAAGTAAAAAAATAAGTAATGCTTGAATAATTCTATTTTTTTTTCCAATTTCATAAAATTGTATTTTACAACTGTTACATTAAATATTGGGAAATGAAAGTGAAGCTGGTGAGAATTGAGGAGAGAACATGCAACAGTTCTAGAATATAAATGCAGAGAAAGAGGGGGAAAAGTAAAAAATGACAGACTTGAGCTGAGATCTAACCTATGTATGCTGTGGAACAAAAAAAGCAGGTTCAATCCTTGCCGAAGAATATCACTTTTCCCCTTCTTGCCTTTAGATTTTTTTTCCAGCCCTACCGCATACTCTACATGTGGTCACAAGCAGAAACATGATTAAAAAACAAAAAAAATAATCTTGGCAAATCTGAGATATCTAAAATCAGAAGCAGAAGATAATTATTTTACATATAATTTATGTTTTAACCCTTAACAACATGCAATGGATGACCCAAGTCGTATCGACCTAGTATTATTGCCATTGCCATGGATGACCGGGTCGTTGCGCTAAAGGTAAGCAATCTTGTTAATTGTACAAAGGGATAGTATTTCATGAGTTATCACCCTTTGACTACAACATGATTCTCCGCAAAAATTTTTGTTTTAGGTGTAAAATTTCAGCATCAATCCAAGGGGACAAGGTTTATTTTGTCCTCCTCATTACATCTTTGCTAACATCAAAAGAAGCGTGGCTGTTTTAAATTGGCAACAACACCATGCGCAACTATACTATCTCACTTCATGGAATCATATCTAGGAACTGGTAGAGTGTGTAGACCTAGTAACATCTTACTCATTCTTGGCTCTTTCCACCTCGCCTCACCAGCTAGACTACACTGCTGTCAATGACCTCGCGCAACAAGCACGGTGCACGACTGCATAATAATGAATAGCTTTCACTTGTGATGCCTTAATTCAACCAGGCAAGCTTCCTTTTTCGTACTGTGGTGAGAGCCAAGTTGCAGGGGGTACACTTATCAAGTTGGGTGCATTCGTTATGGATAATACGGTAAGCAAAATATAGAAATCAAAGATTTATTCAGTGAAATATAACATAATTTATCATTTTACAAAACGAAGAATTGAAATGCCTCTAAAAGAAAAAGACCCCAAAAACTTACGATACTCCACAGTGGGTGAAGGCATTTCCCAGTGTCCACCCATCTCGACATCATATTGTGTGTCATAGTATAAATCGTAGGTGGATATATTGACATGTAAGGGCCGAGACTGTTTCGAGTCGTACAAGTTGCAAACTGGTTGCTCGTATTTCCTGACTGCCTAAAAGCAAGATATAGGACATAACATTTGTCATTAATTTCAAAAACATGTTTTGAACAGTTAACACACATACACCAAAAAAATGCAATTGTTACAAGGAGGTAGTTGGAGGAGTTGAGAAGGATGCAGGAGTGTTATGGCCTGCCGGGGGTTAACTATACATTGTAAAGTGCATAGAGCATAATGAACATTGTATGCGCTATATAAATGACATACTTTACTTTATTAATTTATTTTTTTAGTCTTACAGCAGGTCCCGTGCCCAATTAAGTATTTATGACAATATTACTAGGAAATATCAGTGCCTGAAGAAGTAGCTAACGTATGTGAAAGTAAATCATTACGAAAATCAGGCATTCCTTAAATATTTTTGCACTCTACAAGTACAAGAGCCATACAAAACACAGAAAATCATGCTCATCAAATTTGAATAAAAATGATAATCTTCACAGATTCATTTCATATTATTTTATCATCAAATCTAATATAATAGAGAAAAAAAAAATCTTACCGATCCTAATGATGGCTTGTACAATCTACCCTGCAACATCCTGCGGTGCTGTTGTTGCAGCTCCACTTTACCTTTGTCTTCAGGTAGGTTCACATAAATTCCAATCATCAGAATGGCCAGGACTGCAACCATAGCTACACGGTACCTGAATTTCATTCCACCGGGTAGCAACATTTTTCACCAGGACTTGCAAGAATCGTTTGTCTAAGAACAGTTGTAAAATCTGAAAAAAGCTGAAGCATTATTCAGCCATGATGCCATCTGAAATGATAAAGAACATTTTATCAAATTAATGGTAGGTCTATGAATTTCTTTCTCTATAGAAGAAATTTGCAAAAAAACACTGGGAGCGGTTAGGCTTTTGGGAACTTGGAGGAGAACAATTGATGATGAAAGGATGAGAGCAGGGAAAATTTGGAATAAGGTGAGATGGCTTGCTCAGGACAGGGTACAGTGAGGCGACGTAATAGGGATGTCTTGGGAAAGGATTTTTCCCATTTATATAATAATAGAACTTTATTGTCCAAGATACATGGAAAATTGTG
>JARBEQ010302389.1:0-17173 GCA_030265355.1 Tritonia tetraquetra
TGCGAAAACAATCTTTTGTGACGATTAATCATCGTATGGCGTCATTGTTGAAACATATTGATGATTATATCATTACACATGTCAAGCAATGATGCTAACTCTAGACATCCCAGAAGACCCTTTTTTTGAGGATAGCAATGGTCTCTAGGATACGGCTTGCCTGAGATGACTTTTGGTTTGGTATAGTGATACCAAATATGGTTCCCTGTCCTTAACATATCATGAATACTTCCCCATCAGAATAACTACAAAATTCAGATCTAGGCCCTAAATCAACCACTAAACTCATCAGAATCATCACTTTCCTTAATGTAACTACATTTTAGAAAAATAACAGTGAAAGTGATGCTACTATTATAGAATGGATGATACCCATTCACGGTCATAGAGTGACAAAATGGAGGAATACCCATTTGTGGGAAGTAATGTGGTAAATAAATGTCTTTAGAAACAGTATTTAGAGTTGGTGTACAGCAGCTTTACTTGTTTGACAGTAGCTAATTAATTTCTCATTGCAATATATTAGGGCCAGCCATATACTCTGCCAACTAAAATTAGTCACCTGTGTGCATCTTTGAGGCATCCTAACAATTAAGCATGGATGTATACAGAGCTGGAATAGCTTTGGATCAAACAATTTAGGACATGCAAGTGATCAACGGCTGTATTTATTAACTTGTATTATTGGCATTTACTATTGTTGCTATATTACCTTGGGTTTACAGTGATGCTTGTTTTTTTCTCATCTATTAACAAACAGCCTGGGTGAAATTTCACTGACTAGTAATCAAATTACATGTTTTATGAAACACATATGAAATTATGAAATGAAATATAAAGCTCAATAACTGTAACAGGTAATTGTCGTATTCATTCTGGTAAAGATTGATAATTTGATGTAGTCTGATCAAGTTTGATTATTTATGACACAGTGTCTTTTTCTAACTGAATCCATTTGCCTCTATCTAAGATATGGATATTGCTTTGTGAATGTCAGATTGGAAAAAAAGTGTGCCTGATTAATGATTCTATTGTTAGCTGTGTCTCAGACTTTTCAAACCTGACTTGTGTTATACGAGGAACCGTCATGTGACAAAAAAATCAACATAAAGTCTGGCATAATTCAAACCTAGTGCTTGGCTTAGTTTGTGCTGCTTGTGCTGTATTATTGTCTTTTGTTTTGACATCAGTGGGTGCAAGATTTATGATCTCTTATATAGTTCACCTTGTTTTCTACAGGTAGCAACTACCTTAACTTTTGCGTCGCTGGTGCAGTCGAGATTCCAGCCTACATCCTCTGTATTCTATTCCTGAACAGAGTTGGACGACGATGGCCTTTAATTCTTACCATGTATTTGGGTGGTATTGCTTGTATCCTGTCAGGATGTATTCCTAAAGATAGTGGTAGGTATATATTGAGGCTGATGATGGTTCTCTAATGGTGTTGACAGTGATGATCGTAGTAGGGATAAGAAAGTCTAGCACTGTGGAATGTGATTATATATAGATACAGATGGAGGCAAGGTGGTCGAGTGGTCTAGACTACGGACTTGGCGAGGGTCGTGGCTTCGTTTTTTCCTTGGGCAAGAAACTTTACTCCGTTTGCGTCACTCAACCCAGGAGTAGAAATTGGTACCAATTCTCAAATGAGTCTTGGGAAAGTATTCTGTGATATACCAACGTCCTATCCAGAAAGTGACAAATTGTCACTTGTCCGCTTCACGCTACCGAAACCGGCTCTTAAGGACATACTACTACTTTTACTACTGCACTTCATATGGCTGTAAATAAAGTCATAGAAGGCAAGGTGGTACAGTGGTTAATATTGCAGACTTCCCACTTCTAGCACTTTCTTTCTGTTTTCCTTGTGCAAGAAAATTTACACTGATTGCCTCACTCGATCCAGGTGCAGAAATTTTCATCTGAATGTTGGGAAAGTAATTTGCAATAGAACATTGTCCTTAAATGAAGTCATAATGATGAAGCCAGAGATATTGTCAGCCTATTACCAGAATCCTAATACAGTATGTGTCTGTCCGTTTGGACATTTTCATTTAGATGTATTGCCCATATTGATGAATGAAAGTATTTTAGATTTTACAAAAATAACCTGTACATTTATTTTAATCATTAAGGATTTTACAGGCATATTGGAATCTTTGGAATATATTTGCCTCACTAGATATAACATTTCCTCAGTTTTGACATTATCTCCCTTTGACCATAGTATGTAGCACAGTAATAGACACTATGATGGAAATCATGCTCTTAACTTAGAGCCAGTTTCACATATCAATATTTTTTCAAGATTTTAAAGGAGAGACAAAAAACTCACTTTTTTTGTTGGTTTTTTCGACATTATGAACTATATTAGTTGAATATATCAATCAATAATTTCTTTTTTATGACTGTATATTGTTTTATACATTTTAAAATGTATCTTTGTTATCAGAATTGAATCTGGCTCACTTTACAACACATGTTACAAGTTTTTATCTCTATGCACACCCTCTAAAAATATGATAGGCGAATTTGATTCTCCTAAAATAACATGTTGCGTGTTTCAAACCTTTAAGGTACAATGTTACCCATTTTTGGCGCTTAACGATCTATTCCCAAATCACATATCTCATGATGGGTGATGCAAGACTACAATGGAAGGAAATAATGTTTGAATGATTTAAAAACTAAATGTCATAATTATGCAATACCCTCATAGAATGATGGGGGATAAGAAGACCTTTCCAATGGTGTAAAAAAATAATTTGCGCCAAAAATCTTTTCTCTTCTTTCTTTCTTATCCACTTCCCTGTTACCATTACAGTCTAGGGCCCACTCTATGAGGCTGATTTACTCTTGATCAACATATTAGGCCAAGCTGGTGATCATCCCACTGTGACTTTATTTTGTGCCAAAAATCATGATACACAAAACTGGCTCTTAAGGGAGGAAATGATAATATTTGTGTTGATGTATTCTTAGGAATGGAAGGCCTGATTATAGCCCTAGCCATGATTGGCAAATTTGGCATCACAGCATCGTACAGTATTATATACCTAATGGCAGCAGAGATTTTCCCCACAGTTATACGGTAAGGATTCTAAGGAGTAACAAGGAAAATGTTAAGTTTTGTTTTGCTACCATTTGATTGATTTTAAAGTATTTCCTTTATTAAAAGTTTTGGGCACGGACAAAATGAATTGTTAGGGTGATTGAAAAGATCTAAGGTCCGTACATAGATCAGACATTATATTCTCAATTCAACGAGATCTTGTTATAGAATTGGGAGTATATAATACATTTTTAGGGTATTATTTACCTGAAAAGAATTTCTGATACAACAGGTCCATCCATAAAAATCAGCCACATACCCAAAACGTCCATCTGAAATGCATTTTTCGGTCATTTCTATAGGTTGTACATTGAAGCTGTGACTTCAAGATGAATATAGAAAATGACTTTGACATAGAATATATCATAAAGAGAAAGATAGACAAGCTATTCAGACTGGTAATGAATATTGTACACTGTATCGAAGGCAAGCCTTGCTTTCGCTATAAAACTTATATCATTAGTTGATATTAGAAGCAAGGGACATCTGTTTTCATATGATGAAATGGACAAGGCATGTAATGGGGGAATAAAGTTCTTGCAATATTTCTTTAAAGGTATTTTTACAATGTGGGAGAATCGGAGTTATTTATGTTATATTTTGTCTCTCCACAGTAACATTGGAATGGGTGTCTCTTCGATGTCTGCCAGGTTGGGTGGAATTTTGGCACCTGTCATTCTAGATCTTAAGTCTGTGTCTGCACCACTCCCACTTATCATATTCGGTATTTTGTCACTCATAGCTGGGTCACTGGGATACTTGCTTCCGGAAACGGCTGGAAAAATACTGCCACAATTGCCTGAAGAGGTTGACCATGGAATGTCCTGGTAATTTATGCTATCAATTATTTTCTTTCTTTCTTATCCAATTCCCTTTTACCATTACAGTGTAGGATCAGCACTATGAGGTTGGATTTCTTTGGATCAAGATAGTAAGCCAAGCAGGTGTAACCTTTGTGGTAGGAATTGATTTTGCCCAGACAGCGGCCTTGCGGCCTACTCTTATCAATTTTCAACTGCCAAGGGTTCTTTAACGTGCGCAATGTGCACATGGGACATCCGAGTTTATCATCTGTATCTGATAGGGCTGGTGGCCACACGATTGTCTTTAAGGGAAAAGGCTATCGTGGGGCCACTCATAGTCCAAGGATTGCTTTTAACGTTAACTGTTGTGTGGGCCACTAGTGGTAGCCAAATTATTGATTAAACATTTGAGGGGTGGGGCTGCTGTGAAGCCCTTTTGTAAATAACATCTCGGCTCCTGGAATCTTTATATCGTCACAAAGTAATTCCTTCCTCTGGAACACCAGACTCCTGTTTACTTTATTACTCTGCACCACAGTTGTATCGGCTTCTCATACTCGTCAGACCACCTTGAATTTAAAAAGACTACCTATGTTTGTTGTTGATATCCATAGCACATATGATACCCCTAAGGAGTGTATCAGCCAGCTCCATGTCCAGCATTGCTGAACACAGTGCTGGAAAAACTATGGATCAGGTACATAAGGCAAGCAGATGATCAGCCCACTGTGCCCGAACCTTGAATGGTACAATGAGTGTCACAATTTTAGGTGTTGCCCAAGTTTTGGCCATAACAATATTTACTGTTACCTTGGTGGTAAACCCCTCAGATCTTGCTACATAAGGCGTGACTACCTATCATGTAGCCCAAATCACTTAAAAACTTGTAGATTTGGGCTACCCATGGCTTGGATTGAATCAAACCTGTGGAAGGTTGATAACCAGCATCAAGTACCTGCCATAATTATTCTTATTCTGCATGGCTTTTTTATTTTATTTTAACCAGGATCGATCGATACTGGTAAGTATTTCTTATTTAGGTAAAGGCAGATGATATATGGGCCGTATATGGCCTGTAGAGCATTTCAAGGTTGGTGAAATGCTATATAGGCCATATATATGGCCTATAGCATCAGGCCACGCATGTGGCATCTACCGTTCACAGGCCATAGGCTTGATAGTGTGTGTTACCTCTGGTTCTAAATCTTCGATGTGTAATGTCAAATTACAGTATTAACAGCCATATATCGCCTATGACGGATTTTGCATTTTGTGAAATGATGCATGAGCATATATGGCCTATATATCCACTTCCTTAGTGTCTTATGTACACGCCTAACAGGCTGTCGTGTTTGTGATAGCTCTGTGTTTTTCTGGATTATAACCCTACTTCTTGCATTCCTTGGAGTTAATTTTTAATCAAACTGCTTTTAAGCATGTTCTTAAAGTTTTGTGATCTTAATTGTGCATTTAAAATTTTAAACAGTCAATTTTTGTGTAATTTGTGTTTAGTTAGTAAAATTGTGCAATGAATTTCTACAACACGGAGGACATTTTTATATCTTTTTACATGACCGCCCGAGTTTTAATCAGTGCTTATTTTTATCATACAAACAATACACGCCACTGCCACAACAAACAACGAAGGCAACAGGGTGGCAGGCGGAAAAACAAATCACCCACTGTAATGATAAACAATCGACCCTGCTGAATCCATCGCACCCTCAGGCCCCCTTCAACATTAACTATAGTCCAGGGGACACGTGCAACTATTTTCACATGACTCATGAAACTCAGCAAAACACATTACCTTCACCACAGGAACAATGTAAACATAGCCGAATAAAAGAGAGGCCGTCAACACACACACGACATAGAATAAACGCTACAACAAGTGAGGAGAGTCCAAAGACTCGACACAAAATAAAAGTAATGAACGTTAACTGTCGCAGTCTAATCAGTCACGAAAAGAAATTACAACTTGAACAACTGATTGTAACTCACAAACCAGATGTCATTCTTGCTACAGAAACACATTTAGATGAAAACGTTGCTGGCAATTATATATGCAATCCCGATTTCCTCAACCCTCCACCATACCGAAAGGACAGAGAGTTTTGCAAAGGAGGTATTCTCATCGCTGTCAGGAGCGACATAATATCAGTTGAAAAGAACGCTGATGCAGAATGTGAAATTAAATGGATCAAAATATCCCTGATAGATGATGACATCCTCATTGGCTGTTTCTACAGACAACCATCTAGTGGGATTGACGTTATGGAACAGCTTCACAAGTCGCTGGCCAAGTTGCATGACAGGGGACCAGTTTCTCCACATATCATCCTTGGTGGCGACTTCAACTTGCCCGCCATAAACTGGGAGAAACTAAGCATCAAACAAAAACCCCAATATAAGAAGAAGATAAGTGAAAAAATGATTGAAATAAGAAACGAGTTCAACCTTACTCAGGTCGTCAAAGAACCCACTAGAGTAAATAACATACTGGATTTAATGCTAACTACAACTCCTGATCTATTTGAAACACCAACAATTTTACCAGGAATGAGTGACCACAATATCGTAATTTAATGCAATATAAACCAGGAAACAAAACTTCAGAAAAAACTACCATGCTCTGTGTTTTTATACAAAAAGGGAACTGTGGATGCCATGAGAAGAGAACTTAAAATCTACTCTCAATGATTCAATCAACAGTAACATCCCAAAAAAAACAATTAGCAGTAAAATAAGTTTACAACCAAAATTAAACGCAAAGATGTTATAATTCCGCTAAAAAGTACAAAGACAAACATGGTTGGCAACTCTTTCGAATAATCCGCAAAACCATACACACCGAACTGAGAAGAGAACACCGCAAATACGTAAATGAACAACAGAAAACAAGTCGACCTTCTAGTCCTAGACTTTTCAAAAGCTTTTGACACTGTCCCCCACAATCGCCTGTTACAAAAACTTGAATATAGTGGCATTCAAAACATTGACACTGAGTCTAACCAGTACATACATGAGACGAGAGGAAATGGCGAAGGACAACAGATCTTGAGCTGGTTCCGAGACTGGCTCTGTGGGAGATCCGAACAGATTATCCTTGATGGACACTGTAGCGAGAGATGTCCCGTGCTTTCGGGCATACCACAGGGCACAGTCTTGGGACCACTTTGTTTCATTATTTACATTAATGACTTAGGAGATAGTATTTCACCCAACTCAACTCTAAAGTTATTTGCTGACGACAGCCTACTCTTTCGGGAAGTCTCTACGCAGGATGACGCTCATTCCCTGCAAACAGATCTCGACTGCTTGGTAGCGTGGACCAAAAAGTGGCAAATGTGCTTTCACCCATCTAAGTGTTCTGTTTTTACAGAAAGCAACAAAAAAAATAACCCTCTTACACATACTTATACAATGCTCAGACAGACACTACAACATGTTGAACTTGAAAAGTGTTTAACCTCGTGCCATACTTTTTCTTATTTGTTTTTTGGGGGTTTGGGATTTATTTGCATGTGTGGGAGGGGGGGGGGAGAGGTGTCTAAGGTGCCGCCCAGATTTATACTGTACAACCTACAACCACCTTTGAACCTCAATCTATCGTTGTAATTGTAGTGCATTGTTATGGCATGGCTTCCTTGTACGTCCCACGTGACTAAAACCACCCCAGAACTGAATTTTTGTTCCCCCTTTGATCTCCCTAAGCCTCTGCACATCCTCCCCGACCACCAGCACTAAGCACTGATAACCTGCAATTAACCTGTCACAGCTAATTAATAACCCCCAAGGGTAGGGAAATAAGGGGAGGTAACTAGAATCATTTTAAATATCAAGTTTAAGGTGCATTTCTTACTTGTTCTGTGCCCACAACTTAGAGTCAACTTTACCTTTACTGACGGAATGTTCTACATGTCTACTACAGTTAGGTCCGTTTGTAGTGAAATTTGATAAAAATAGTACGTAAAATTTCGCTTTACCATGAATAGAACTCTTTTGACGTCAATATGTCACCTGCATTCCTGCGATCTCTCTTATTATCACCTGACTTCTACTGTGCAGTGATATGGCAATCCTGACTTGGAGATATGAGACAAGGAAAAAAAATTTGTGTGTCCTGTTTTTTTTAATCTATCACAAATGGCAGCATGGTTCATGCAACTCATCTAACGACTAACGAGAATCTGAAGATAGTTTTAGGTACTAGGTAGTTTGGCCGTCCCATGATTCGATTGGAGGAAAAGTACAAAATAATTGATAGAGAACCAGTGGCTTCTTAATAGTGAAAAGTCAAATAAGCTATCATGGGGTCAACGATGGCCCCAGGATTCACTGCCTTCAAATTTTTGTTTAAAATATGCATGCTGTCTGTTGTCATAGACTTTTTTAGAATAAGTTACTGTACAAGATTTGAATTCTGATCCAGTTTTAAAGTATCATCTCAGTTTATTTCCTTTTTTGATCTTAAAAAGATAATAGATATTTTTTGTTGTTCAGTACTTAAGGGTACAATGATTATGGCAATATATATCTGCGATAGATATTTAATAACTGACATTCAATGTTCAATTATTTTTACTATCTGCCATAGATATTTAATTACTGACATTCAATGATTTTTATTTAACTTTGATTACATCAATTGTTTCATTGTGTATTTATTTTTTAGTGCGGATGCATTTTTCTGCCGCAAACCTGACAAGTCAAAGAACAGAGAAGATATGACAGATTTGAAAGAAATGGATGAAATGGACAACAAAGTAAATGTCTGATTATTGATTCCAAAAATATTTGTATAGCAGAAATGCTGATTGTTGATTTATATTGAAAGATTGTATACAGAAATATTGGAATTATTTCAATTGTTTAACAATTTTAAGTACCACACCCTATTTCATGTCTATACCCTTTGGCTTTAAGTACTGCAACCTTTTTTAGGCCCGGAATCGAACTGAGACTGGAGGCGAAAGAAATTGTTAAAATTTCATTTCTACATAAAGAGTGATCACTGAATGTAAGTTATATTTATATTTTGCAAAAGATTTGCAGAAAAAACCCAGAAAAAATAGTACTTCGAAAAAATTACGCTCAATGGGCTCTGATTAATAGGCCCATAAAAATCGAAAATTTTGATCAGATCAAAGGAAGGCTAGCTGTCAATAACCCATCCCAAGACTGAGAAGCACAATAACAAATGTAAAATCAACTGATAGAACTAAAAAAAACCAATTAAATTGTCAAATTCTTGTCAAACACGATGACCTTGTGAAAGCTAAAGCCATCAATCATCCCTTGAACCTGAAAATATTGCAAAATTCGTTTAAAAAACGTCCGAAACCGAAGAGCTTGTGACTGAGGTTTACTTATGGAAAGGAAAGGAATTGAAAGGAACAACTTCCTCTGTGGTGGGCTCATTTCCAGCCTCTGGTTGTTAGTTAACTTATTGCTACCGGTTCTGCTGGTACTTGACAGGAGATTGCAAATATGGCGTTGGTACTTGAAATATTAAGGGTTATTGTAGTGATGTTTTTTATTATAAAATCTTATGTGTTGGTGTATCAATTTTGGGGGAATGTGATGTGTTCTAGTATATTGAAGCTGCTTTATGAATGTATTGGAATGCACTCAAATGGCCTTCTTCTTTGAACGTGATGTGTGGTAATGCATTGGTGGCTTTATATGAACATTGTAGCTCGCTACAAACATTTTTTGAATACTGAAGAACAGCAAACAATATGTTAATTATTCTTTTATGAACTGCAAAATATGTAGATAACACGTCAGAAATGCTTGAAAAGCTGAATGTACTTCTGTTTTTACTTGATATAATGACAGCCATAATGAGATAATCTCTGGGAATTGTAATAATTCAATTAATGCACTTACACGATCATCGCCTGACATTTGTTGACACATGCACATTCAAGACAAGAACAGTTTCTATCTGTGCATGTGACACTTTTCAGTGCCAGTTGGACCTCTTTTGTGGTACGCTGTCTGTGTAAGCACCACCGTTGACAGTGATAAACGTGCATGTGCCATTTATGTTAACTAGTGTCTTATCTGCATTGTCAAAACTGACATGATTTGTGCTCACTACAGACCAAAAATAGTATGCACTATATTAAATCGGTTGACCAACTTTTGACGCTTACACTTTTAGAGTTGGACGCCGACAATATGGTTTTACCTACTAACCTGATTGAGTCATCTGCTTGTAATTGGGTTTTGATTGAGTCTTTACGTTTGTGTCGATATGACTGATAATTCAGATACAGTGTTAGGACATATTAGTCTACTTTGCTTAAGAACCATGTTCCCAAATGTCAGATAGAGATGAACTTTAACCAGGTCCAGTCCCTTGTTCCCTGAAAAAGTAATTCTATTACTTGCTAGACGCATTGAAAAAATAACTAAGTGTGAGTTATGAGGCACTCATCTATAAGAAAAAGGTTCAACAGAAATTTTAACCACTGGTTTGTTTTCTGTAATGTTTTCACTAGAGGGTCTAATAAGTATGGAATGATTGCATATTTCCTATATACCAACCAATCTATTGGCTCTAATTCAAAACTCAGACTAAAAATATTTAGTTTGATTTGATTTTGGAAAGTGGTTAGGAGATGTTTTAGATTGAAGAAACCAAAATGCAGTATTATCTAGGGAGTAACACATAGTAGTATCATTATAAGCCATTGTTTTCATGTGCCATTTCAACACATTCCATTTATTTGCATTGTTATAATTCTTTTATTATTATCATTTGTTACTGTTGTTGTAATTATCATTATTATTATCTCCATCATAACCTTACACACCGAAAGGTTCTAAAGGTTATTGATAAAGAAAGAATGATAATCATCATCATCATCATTATCACCACCATCAATGTGACTTATTTCTTTCCCTAGTTATGGAAGATGGTCTATGAAAAAAACAAACCAACATTGTTGTTGAAAAAAGTAGATTTTGTTTTGTCCCAAAGTGATTGATGTGTGCAATTGCTTAAACAATTCAGTCCACTGTGGTAAATTTTATACAGAGATCAGGAAAATATTTTTTTATTTCCTTGATTACTTTGGAAATAAATGTCTTTTTTTATCAACTTTGAATTGATACTGATATAATAGAAAAAAATTAGAAAAAAATTATAAATCACTGTAATTACTAACTTGTTTCATATCTTCTGAAATGTGGGCATGTAGAATTTAGAATTAAAATGTTTCCATTTATTTCTTGACTCTATATCCATGTACCTACTTTAATTTTTATCTTTGTTGTTGATATTGTTATCCTAAGGGCAGCAATTCCACTTTTCAATGAGATCAAATTCATCCTGATAGATTGAAGTTGAATGGCTGCTGATATATTATCAGAGGAAGCTGTGGGGGTATTAGTAAATGGAAAGTGAATTTTCCGCATTATGTTAAAAGCGGTCACAATTATTGTCTTCAAGGTACACCTATGCTGCCATTTTTGCGAAGAAGGGGGAATAATATAATACATTGTTAGCCTTATTCACTTTTCTTTACGAAAAGGGCAGTATGCTCCTAAATATGTTGGTTTTGTATTTTGTAAGTAGTATAATGAAGGACTTTGCCTTTTTGTGATTAGATTTTTACAGCTTATTTCTATATCACATGTTGAGTTATCTAGTTATTAGATTGATAAGCTTGAAAAGGAAAAGTGTCATTTTTTTTTCAATTCATAACTGATTGATAAATTACCTTTATAATTTCTAAATTGTGAAGCATTTAATTTCCGAGTTGCATTTTTGAACAAATTTTTGTAGATTAAGAATCATATCCTTGTGATATTGATCAGAAAGTATAAGTGTGACCGTATTTCTTTGATCAAGCTCCATACATTACCTGATGCAGTGTTGGTGCAAGCCTCACATTCCGCCTTGAATAGTCTAGGCTGCCATGCATGCTTAGAAATAGAGGTGGAAATGCCATTGATCTAAGGATTTCAGACAAGCAGGGGCACTAAACTGTAATGAGCACACAAAAAGGCTAATTGTTTAAAGTTACTTATGGCTACCTCTCAGCTATATTAGAAACTGGGAGAACTTATCCTTTGGGTTCATATTATGATAATGAATAGCATTTATTCTCTGTATTTTTCATGTGAATCTGACTCATTTAAGCACCAAATTAGGTCAAAATTTGATTTGGCTAAAAGTAATCTGCGATCGCTGTCCATTTTCTAAAAAAAGATCAGATTATGAAAAGAAATAGAATAGAAATGGTTGGCAAAATCTAGCACATTTTGTTCTGGTCTTCCTGAATTGAACTGTAGTTTGCCCACCGCAGTCTTGATAATATCTACCTGTAATGATAACCTGTTGTGTCTTAAGCTCCTCCTCTCTCCCTCCATTCCAACCTTCCTCCCCCAACACAACAGGAGGTTGGTTAGTATTAGTGTAAATGAAGGATGGATGTAGATGTTGCCTTGAGTCTGAATGCCTTTGAAATTGAGGGCTGCCTGTCAGAGGATATCTCATTCACATTTGCCTTATGCGCAGATTGTATGGCTAAAAAATCTATGCCTGAAACAAGAATATGCTCAAATCCAATTCAGTATTTTCAAGTCTTGCTAATTTGTTTATAAATATTCCATGTCATGCCATGCAATATATCACATAGCCTGTGAATATCACTTATGTTAATGTATAGTCATTGTTTCTGAAATTTACTAACACTTTCCTTTTTAAAATCTGCAGCTTGTTTCATACCTACTATTTGGATATATTTGTAGCAAATTTAATATCTTTTAAATGTTTGCATTCATTTCATCTTGTTAGTGTGAATTGCGGTCGATGATTACGAAAGACACCTTTTTTTCCCGCATGTTTTTACATATATCAACATAGAAGACTTTTTACAAAAGGTGAATTCAATGGATCAAGACTGAAAATAGTCATTTGCTAACCAGATCTTAGGATTATCGTACATGGCATGTTTACCTCTTGAAATGTCATAAAATTCATCTGTTGTAAGTTCAAACCAATATGCATCAATGTACTTATGTGACCCAATAATGTATTTTGAGATGATGGTGGTACTCTTGTAGTGGTGACCTCTCCCATTGATATTATTTAATGTGTTATAAATAACATACTCTGTGAGTACCTTATAATATAGTATAGTTTATTTTACACCCATTGCCATATTGCATATCCAGTGCTTGGATTAGTAAAAGAAATGGGGAATCATCTGTCTATAGTCATGAAGATTTGCTATTCCTTTCTACACCCATCGTCTACAGAGAGATAATAATTATGGAATTATTTTCACTTTTATTTCTAGTAGTGCATCAAGTCCAACTCAGTGTATGAAGTTACCCAACATTCTAAAGCCTCTTCTTTTTCGCCTCTCAGCTCCCTGTGGAGCACAAGCCATCAACAAAGGCTTTCCACTCTCTCCTGTCTTGAGCTAAGGAGGTCAGCTCCCTCCAAGTTCTATCGACTCCTTAGGTTCCTTTCGGCTTTCCCCATCTGTCTCTGAAGCAGAGATCCCCCTTCATACAAGGCAGACTGATTGTGTATTATCTTTGTATTATCTTTGTTGACGATTCTGTAGCGTGCTTCTTTTTTTCCATGGGAAGGGCAGCTAACCCTATGCCAAAACCCCCAACCTGGAGGGCCAGCAGACTCTTTTCAGGAGTCCCAACCTGTGTTTACCTTTTTAGTCACCTCTTACGACACGCAGGTTCACGTTGGGACTATTCTTGCACCCTCACAGTGAAGGACCCCAGTGCCCACACGGGGTACATTCTTAAGTATTGATGATAAAAGAATAGAAAATGTTACTCCACTCATCTAAAGTAATCGAGTCACATCTTTTCGGGGGCTGAAATGATTTACCTGTGTCGATAGAGCCCTAAAACAGCAAAAAACAAACAACAAAAGTCTTTTCAAGGAAATTTATATATGATATTATTACTGTCACCTTATTGCTCATCACTTTCACACATACGATTGATTATTGATTTTAACCTTGGATGTGACACTGTGAGGTTGATGCTTTATGCACTCATGACTGGATAGGGCTGCAGGCAATAGGGATGTCTTGGCAAAGGATTTTTCCGATTTATACCTATTTATAAATTGTAGACTTTGGGTCCATAAAAATCACTACTCCTGTGTACTTACTTCCGCTGTTACTGTTATTTGTCTTTTTGTTAGGCTTTGTGCGTAAAACATTACAAGAAATAGAATGGTGTTTTGTGGTGCGAGGGAATGTATGAAATGTGCATAGGCGTATGAATTAACCTATTGCATCTATCAGGACAGCTGGTGGACCGAAAGTAAGTCAAAACGTTTACCAATTTTTCTGTCAAAATGCTTTTAAAGAATGCTAAAATGTTCATAAGAAAACATTTTCTCAATTTCTAAAATGAAAAAATGTACACTCTACATAGCTTTTTAAGGAATTCTAAACTGACTTCCTTGCTAGCCGATTTGGTGTCCATCAAAGACTCAGAATGGTAGGTAGTCGAACCTAAAAAAGAAACTGGACGAATATATTTTGTAAAATAGTTCCTCACCCACGAGAGGTCACATTGCCTTTTCTTTCAATCTTCTTCTATTTATATCTGTTTGGAAACCCTTATTGTAATTTTTAAGTTGTGTTTGTATGAAATCAAACAAAAATTGAATTCCATTGATTCCTGACTTCAGATTTGTAAAATTTTGTTTGGCTCAGCCATGAATTGAGGATGAAATGGTAAATAAATGTGTTGCTGATGAAGTTACTGACCATTTATGAAGCAATTTTTTTTTAACAAAAACTCAATGGATAAAAGACGACTTTGCCAGGATTAATAATGATATGATAGATTTTTAGTAACAATTTTAAACTCTGTCACTCTACACAGCAAAATAATTGCAGTTGTCATTTATTTACTCACAATACGATTTGATTCTAAAAACACTATGCAATTTGGTTTGGCCTATACTGATAGGTTTTAAAAAATGTTATTATGTTAGTTTTTTGTTTATTGTTATTGTCGGCTTTGTTATTTCATTCAACATTCCTCTTTATTTTCCATATTATATATTATTTATCAATCTATTCAGCCTTTCTTCACTGTGATTTGAATTGTATAAGTAGTTAGAGGCCTTAGCCATTTTACCAATAATGTACCGTCATCCTCTTTAATCCTAGTGATGCAATTTTAATATATTTTATATCATTGTGATATGGGTATAACTACCAGATTCATTATTTCACATATATATTTATCATAATGATAATGATGATCCTTTATCCTCTTTTTCATCATATTAATCTTCTTTAAAACTATTCCCTTTGTTTCTTCATCAACAATTACCATCATCGTCGTCATCGTTAACATCACACTGTCATTGTGTGTATCATCATCATTATCATTATCCTCATTATCATCACCATTACCACAAACATTAATATATACATTAAACATCATAGTTAGTATACCATCAACCTGTTACTGACAGGAAAAGCACAAGAAGAGAATATAACACTGTCATAAACGTTAATTTCATCATTTTCATTTGTATGGTCATCGTCATTATATTACACTGGACTACGCATATGAGCAGTTTCCTGGGGCCGTGGGGACTCGGGAGTCGGCAGAGAGGCCGAGGGCAAAAAAGGTACCCCGCTACGGGAGTGAGAAATTGTTCTAAGTCCATCCCTACATGTCGAAAAATATTCTAATTAACTTAATATTGTTAGGGGAGTGGAAGAGAGATCAACACAACCATTAAGCTGGACTTCAGTGTGGTCAGTGCTCATTCCAAAGGAAAAAAAACCCGGAACACGCAAAAATTAACACGACCGACTTCATTTTAACATAGTCCACTGTACCAGTAAAACATTAAACATTTCCTATCTTGCTTTCCTGTATAACCATTGCTTATGACCTTCTAAAACTGATCTTCCCTATAATTTGTATCTTATTTAGAAATCATTTCCCTCACTTTCTCATCACTCTCTCAGTAAAGACTCAGAAACGTCTATAAAACTTATTGAGATAAAAAAAACGGAGGCAATCCGCGCTTGTGAAAAGGTTTTATATAGAGACTTTGGGTCTCCACTGAAATAAGAACAAGAATGTGAGGGATAGGTGATACCACCCCATTTGGGGCCTATGCAGTGTTAGGGCCAGCCCAATATTCATTCTTGAATGGTGCACATGACTCCTCACCTATTTGGGTGGTGGTGTCATGAGAACTCTGCCCTTTTCACGAAGATGGGAGATTAATTATCAATGGGCCAGAACTGTGCATGGATGAACACAAGTTTGAAGTAAGGAGTAAGTTTGGAGTAAGAATTTCATACAAGGGAGTGATCATAACATGCTGATTATTTTTTATATACCTTTGTTATCAAATTTATTCACTTATGCATTTACCTAATATGCCTTTGTTTTCTTACATTTTATAGTTTAGAGCAATTTTATCATCGTTTGCAATGTTCCCTTTTATGCATTAGAATTAGATCAGCCAGTATGAAAACATAGAAAGTTAATACTGTATCATCTCATCACAGAAAGTCACAAAGATATCTAAACATTGCCAATCTTTTTATGGTGCAAAGAAATTATGAGTGGCCTTAACTATTTACATTTTGTACTGCTATACTACGTCAATTTTGCACAACTTCTATCTGTATGATGTACAGGTCCTAGCTCAAATACCGTTAACCATACATTTTTCAAACATCTATTGATATGACATCACATGAAAATGGTTTATTACATGTCTGATTAAGAAAAACCAGCCTCAATTAGTCAGGAACACTTTTTCCTATTTTCTATTTAGGGGAACTTTTATATTTTCTTCTTTATTCATTGTGATACCTCTGCCGTGCTTCTCCATATTCCTAACAAGCTTTGTGCCATGAACATGTTTTGTTCCCGTTCATGAAATTTCTGCTTTTTTCTAATGTCTTGTCGAGTCTTGATTGAACATTCTGTATCATGTGGTGACCATTGTGATGTGAGTGTGGAAAATATCATGAGATGTTAAAGCTGTTGGCGGGCAGAGTCTTGATTGAACATTCTGTATCATGTGGTGACCATTGTGATGTGAGTGTGGAAAATATCATGAGATGTTAAAGCTGTTGGCGGGCATTTGATAAATAAAGAAATTTATTTTCGTTATTATACACAAGTCTTTATTTACTCTCTCTCTCTCTCTCTCTCTCTCTCTCTCTCTCTCTCTCTCTCTCTCTCTCTCTCTCTCTCTCACTCTCTCTCT
>JARBEQ010302500.1:0-20673 GCA_030265355.1 Tritonia tetraquetra
CTGTGTTATGCGCCTTGAGCTATTAACTATGGAATAAGGCGCTCTAGAAATAAACTTTATTATTATTATTATTATTATTGTTTTCTGTTCCAAAGGCAGCGGGGGGCGGGCTTATACTACATTGAGGCTTATAGTTAGCGGAACTGAAATATAATGATCACATCAAGGATTTTAAAAGTGTAAATCTTTTTTTTTATCTGAATGAAAAGCTTATCTAACATTAACAATAAAAGAATCTTGTGACATGATTTTGTGGACGAATTAATTCTATGAATTGTAAGGATGATAATGGAGATAAGTGTAGATGATAAAAAAGCTAAGAGATGTATCGGAAATGCTGCAAAGCTTGAACAACTTTATTTATTTGAATTTAACTTGCTGATAAATACTGATACTACAGCCCTAAGCATGGCATGGTGTAGGTGTGTCTTTGCATAATGACAATGATAGGAATGCCATACATACTGGAATGTCATGCTATAGATCTCTAGGCAGTCCAGAAAAAGCAACAAAGGTGTTGGAAATAAATGATCTCATAAAAATTATTTCATTGTTGTTGTAGGAACGGGTAAACATGGATTTTGAGACCATGTTTGAGACTGGAGTGGATGAAATGAGCTGGGATGACACGGTAAGTAAATGATTTACCTGGTTTCAAATGTTAGATATTAACACCAAAGTGACAAATGCCCCCAGCTAAAGGGAACCACATTAACAGTTTTTGGCTTTGTGAATGTAATTTATCAACCACAAGAAGGATGATAATGGACAATAAACATATTATAGTAATAATATAAAAGTTTTCATGAGGCTTCAAAACTTATCCATTGTTTTTTTGCTTAACCTGAAATTTTGTGCCACTACCTTCAAAGAAATATATAACAATTTTAGATTTTTGAAGACATACTTATGAAATGATTTTTGCAACATATCAAATTGTGTTGTTGTTGCTTTTGTGTCACAGGAAAACTACAGGATGGGTGGAAATTATAAGTGGCCATCTCTGTCTGAAGTTGTTGAGTACCGTAGGACTGTGCGTAATATCATCTTAAAGATGATTGAAGAAACGTCTCTTGAACTCCCTGTAACTATGGATAGCCCCTGGGTAAGTAGATTGATACTAATCTTTATGATTCCGCTATGTATGGAATTGTAATACTTATTTTCTTTTTTTTGTAATTTACAAAAAGAATTATACTGTAATGATCATACAACAAGCAGTCAGCTTCTTGAGCAAGAGCTCTGTAGTCCTGTTCTGTAGATGAAGCCAGTGGAATCCTCATGTGTCAGGCAGCTGTGACATAAGCAAGTGTTTAAAAATGAAACACAGTTTATATTCCCCAAGCAATCTGAGATATTTGGCCATAAGTTAAGACAATTTCCTATTGCCAAGGTTATTTATGTTCAAAAGTGCTGTGGCGCATTCTTCCTCTGATAGACTAAACGTGGATAACAAAAACTGTGTAAAAGATTTGTCTGTTGACGGGGGTGATGTCAGCAACGATATTGCTGGATTGGCTGTCATTGAATCAAGTGATGAAATGGCGAATTAGTATTTTGGTTCTTCACTTGTTTTGCCAAGAATTGAGAATTGGGTTTCTGCTTGTATGAACCACTTTATCGGGTTGGTAGTCCAAAACGGTGGAAGTTTTACAGCCAAACTGTTCTCAGCCATTGTACAAGTATTATAATAGGAATAGATAAGATTTATAGAGTTACTTACTAAAATCGCTTACAAAGTGCATTGTAAGTAATCAGGGTCACCAATATATCGATCGAATAAAAGTTGTTTCTTTTGGAACAATAAACTTATGTTGTGTTTCATTGTTTTGTTGTTGTCGTTGTGTTTTTGTATGGTGCGTTTACAGTGTGTGTTGTGTGGTGACAATGTCATTATTTGTAATGTAGTGTGTAAGATGTGCATCAGCTAAGTGGCTACAATACTACAAATATCTTTATTTAAAGAAATGTTGATTAAAATTTTTCAAAAACTTGATACATTTTTTTTTTTAAAGTAAAGTACTCCTTCATTTTAGTGTTCTTGAATTATATAGAAAATTCTTCTTTCTTTATGAATAACCTTTTAGTACCTTTTGGTGTAAGGTTAAATTATAGAAAATAATTTTGATAATTCAACTGAGCTTGAAGTTAAAGTTTTATGAGCTTTTTTTTTTTTTAGATTATTATATTTTCATTTTTATGTTTTGTTTTGTTCAGTGGGCCTTGATGATGGGAATGGAACATGAACGTATCCATCTGGAAACCTCCTCTGTTCTCATTCGTCAACTTCCCGTCAACCTAGTTCAACGTCCTGAAGGATGGAAGTATGGTCCTGTCAAGTCAGGTACGATAAACAATCTTATGTTTGTTATTAGAGAATCAGGCCATTTTTATGTTATATATTCCACAGTTGACCAAGGCATAATCCTACATATTTATGATATGACCTCATCTATGATATATGTACACACTCATCACAGACAACAATTTGGACACATAAAATCAGTTGCTACAAATTAGCTGATTGAAAACAGAAAAAAAGATCCACATGCGTATTTATTTCCCCCTTGTCTTATGGAATTAGTTAATGTACATATGTGTATAATCTATTCATAAATAGATAAAAGTGTTTTTTTCTGTCAACTCATAATGATAAAGTAAAACTACATCTGTTTTTAATGTTGAGAGAGCTATATAAAACACCTGATATACAATTTGCAAAAGTCTTGTAGAAATATCTATTATAATTTTAAAAAACTCGCCCTGGCCTATACAAACTGTAATCAAGCCTACAGGTTTTATCAAAAACACACGTCTATGAAATTCTGCCTGATGATGGGGCATAGTTTTAAAAGGTTTCTTTTGCATATTAAGTTTTGGAATGAACGAAATAAAATGTAATTGTTCCATTTTTCATTGGATCAAAACGAGGACATCTTTAACGTTAAAGTCACAGTTATATAAATACTAAGCTAGAGGGTTCATGCAGCACAGTGAGCCCTCTTCACTTTACTTTTGGGCAAAGTGACTATGGCTCTCTTTGTTATTGTAGTAAAACATATACACACTGGGCAGATTCTTTAATTTAGGCTAATCAAGTTTTTAAAAATGTTATATTGCATAATGTTGTTAAAATATTCTGTCTTTTGTTATCTAATATGACTTTAACACGCGTATATCAGGATGTAGTAGTAGTAGTTGCAGTAGTAGCCGTGGTGGAGGTAGCAGTAGAAGCAATAGTAGTAATAATGGTGGTAGTAGTGGTAGTGGAGATAGTAGTAGTAGTGGTAGTGGTGGTAGTTATTGTAGCAGTAGTAGTAGTAGTAGTGATAGTAGTGATAGTAGTAGTAGTGGTAGTAGTAGTAGCAGTTATAGAGATAATGGTAGTAGTGGTGGTAGTTGTTGTTGAAGTAGTAGTAGTAGTAGTTGTGATAGTATTAGTGGTAGTAGTAGTAGGAGTCATAGTGGTGGTAGTAATTGTTGTAGTAGCAGTGGTAGTAGTAGTAGCCGTGGTAGTAATACTAATAGTAGCAGTAGTAGTTTATATATTATAATGTTTTCAGTAATTCAAATTCAGAATGATTCAATCAATTAATATAATAATTCACAAAGAAAGACAATACAAATAAAAAGGTTCCCAATGTATGTTGACTGAAAGTGTAAGAGTGAGTGGACTATAGACAGCACACTTGCGTCAATGTATGCATGCATACAATTAGTACATTACAGATTACAACAAGCGGTAACAAAGGAATTATGACACTTCCCCACAGGTGCACTACCCCGCTGTACTGATAATTTGCCCCTCCTCCTCCGCGCTGGGCATCATCCCATGAGTCGCATTATGGCTGCCGCGTACACCCTCTAGTCTTCTAGAGCATTCTATAGTGTGCAGTGTGCACACATCTTAATGCAATTGGATTATTAGGAGAAAAGAACACACTTTTGAAGCTCAATACAATGCCTAGAGGGTTTGGAACACAATAAAAATATTTTGTTGTCAAGCTGGCAAAGCTGAAATGAATTTCCACCCCACCCTACCGCCCTCCTTCACAACACATGAGTACTGTTAGCTAAGCTTCAAAGCTCCATCAAGTAAGCCTACCCCATATGAGTCTTGAAGGTAGATAATGATATATTTTTAAAACACCAACAAAACCAAACCAAAGAAGAATCTTTCAAATGGAAATCCTTGAAAACTTATGGTGTGATTTGTTTATTTTTAGACAAAGCCATCATGTCAAACAAGATGGTGAAAGTTGCTCCCACTGAAGTGACTTTAGGGAAGCCGGCCAACTTTCCATCCTATGGCTGGGATAATGAATATGGAGAGGTCACTTGCCAGTAAGTTGTTTTATTCAACTTGATACTATATGCATTAGTATATGATTTTTAGACTATTTTTTTATGAAGGTTGTTTTTATGACTTATTAAAGTGTTTCTTATCTGAAGATGAAGTTGTTCTGAGGAAGTGTGTTTAGGCAAGGCTTTGTTTGCAACCTTGCATGTATTGCATTAACTGCTTTTATCAGTTACGTATATGATATAGGTTTATTGCTTGATACAGTTATATTCTGCATGGCACAGAATGATTTGAAACATGTATTTGTTACCTCGACCAACTGATTTATAAATGGTGTGTTTTAGAATTATCTGATTATAAGTATTGTGCGTTATGATATGTTGATAGAGAAATAGGAGGGAAAATGAGAGAGAGAAAGAGACAACAAGAGATGAGAAATATGAGACCTATACCAAACTACCACTGTTATACCTAGGTATTTTCTATAACTTTAAAATTCAGTAAGAAGAGATCATTCATATGATAAAAGTCATTTTAAATTTGTGTATGTTATTTTTGTGTGTAATTAGATAGCTAGTCCTGTTTTGTATTCAGCATAAGGTATAGTACTGAGTGATACAAGAAAACAAATAATCTTTTACATAAGATTATCATCCTGTGAAATGTAGACGCAGGATAAAATCCTTTACACCAGCATCATCATCTGAGGGAAATGCTTCTTTCCACTCATAAAAGAAGTTGTGATCGTATCTTTTTTGATACCCCAAGTTTTTACCTGAAATAAAGTCATCTTCAAATTTGTGATTTTAAAGAATACGTCTACATTACTGCAAATGTCTCCTTTGGAAAAATAGTTTTGAGCCCAAACCACACAAAGATTGGATTTTTTAAACGAAACCAGATGCCATCAAGATTTACATTTGGATCCAGATTGATTGATTTTGGCAGTTATTTGAACATCTGAGAATTCAGGCCGAGGAGGCTTGGAAGGTAAATTAGAAATTGTTGTGGCTATCGCTTAGAAAGCATTATTTTGCAGAGTTCCGGCATTTGAAGCCAGCCAGTTCTTGGTGACCAATAGGGAATTTCTCAAGTTTGTGGAAGACGGAGGATACCTAAAGTCTGACCTTTGGACCAAGGAGGGTTGGAAATGGGTTAACTTCCGAGAAGCAAAGCATCCAACTTTTTGGTGTTGTGACCAAGGTGACACGTATAAAAGAAAAAAACCTCATTGTCAACTCACACCAAAAAATCTAGATTTCATATTATCTATTCATTTACAGTGAGATAGATTTTTTAGAAACTAAAAATCGTGTGTTTTTTTTTTTGTAACAAGTGAAATTGTTTCTGTCTGTTTACCTGATGGCAATATCACCTTTGATTGTAATCTCTGATGCGTGTCCTGTCAGTTGTCTCCTTACCTCTCTTGGTCATCTACTCCTTGGAAGATCTCCACCCTTGATGACTTTTTCCAGCTTGATAGCCCTTTACATTCATTGTTTCCTGCTTGGTATAGAGACTGAACAATTGTGGTGGAAGTAAGCATCCCTACCTCATTCCCCATTGAATTGGGATCAAATTTGTCATGCGGTCTGTTTCATCTAGCTGTCTTTCATTTTGTATGAATGCATATCCCCAGGCTATATCTTTCAACTCCATTTATTTCATCCATGCCTTCTTCTACCTTGGTGAGAAGGTCTTCCTCTTCCATGACCATAAAATTTTCTCACTAAGGTATTTCCTGCCTTTGCATTTTGCAGTTCATAATATAAGTCTTCTATTGCTTTTTCACTACTAACTGTGGTTGGTGCATACACTTGAATTGTACTCAGCTATACTGGTTCTGTAGAGATTTTCACAGTCAGAATTTTGTCGTGTGGCTTGATAATTTATGAGGGATGGGGTTATTTGATTGTTGAGAACTAGTGCTACTCAATGGTTTTTGCCTCATTTTATTTCCACTATGATTATTTTGTAATTGGCACCGACAAATAAATGTCCAAATTCCTTCCATATTGTCTTCACTTTGTTGGTACCCAATTCAGAGAGAAAATTGCTTGTTTCTTTCATCATTTGTATTCTCCTTGTTCCAACTGTGGTAAATGTCTTTGTAGGACAGACAATGTGTTTGCTTTAAACCACCAGCTTCAGGTCCTTTACTTTCCAAAGAAGTTAAAAAAGCATAGTCATTATGGACAACCTTCTTGGGTGTGGTTTTGCTGCTAAGCTCTGATCTCCCCTGGGATTTTAGAACATGCAGTGCTCTAACTATAACTTTTACTTATTACTTCCTGCATTGAATCAGTTCTGTTTGTGGGATATGAATTGATATCACGAAAGAGCTGTTCTCCTATCAGTAAATACTCTACTAACAAATAAGTATGAAAATGATATCTCTCTTTTCAATTGATCTTTCCTACAGTGGTGGAAGTTTTTGTACATGTATTCAATCCTTTAAGCTAAGGAATAATAAAGAAAGATAGTTTCTATGAATTGTATCTTTTCGCTTTGAAAAGGGCTGTGAACAATCTATTGCATATCATCCGTCATATTCATTAGCTATTTCTGTTTTCAATTCTTTATTTTTATCCTGTGATGCACCTTATTCTGTGTGGATATACTTTTAACAATTATTTTTTATTGTGTGTCTATTTTCCTTTGTACATCGAGGAATATATTGTTAGATTTTATCACAGATCTCATGTATTGATTTCTGGACCACCTGTTTTTAGTTGTTTTTGTTTTATCATTACCACCACTGTGGACTTATTCACTTCATAAACGATTAAACAAATGCACATCAATCTTTCTTATTATTGGCATTTTTTGCCAATCTCTTGAACCTATAAGTATTGTTTATATTTTTTGGGGCAACAAACTTCAATTAAATTTTTTAGTTGAAGTTTGTTATTGTGTGATTTTTTAAACTTTTAATTTAGAAAAAAAAAGAAAAAGAAAATTGTGATATTCTTTTTACTCTACAATAAATATTGTATGAAAACTGAAAAAAAAAAATAAATAAATTTCATTCATTTATTCACATTACAAACATTCTAATCACAATTAAGGAAATATGAAACATAAGACATTACTGAGTTGCACCAATGATGAACTCTTGTAATGTTAACCTTATTTGTTCAACTTATCATTATCATAGCATTGTCCCTCCTTGAAAATGCTTTGAAATTAAATATATTTATTCCTTCTGTTGGTTCTGGACAATGAGTTTTATTATTAATAAAGAAGATATAGAGTAAGCAAGGGGAAAAAAATATAATTGCATGTATTTGCACAACAGAGAAATCACCTTTTCTACTTTTAAGTTAAGCTCAGTGAGTTCATTCAGTACATAGTTGTTTTTCTCCTTTGTTCCTTTAGCACTGAGAAATGATTCTCTGATTTTCTATATTTTAGAATAAAACTAGGTTCTTTCGGCTCCACTTTTGTTTTCCCTTTACGTATTGAAGGATGCTGACTGTTGTCACTTTCCCCGCAGAAGATGTCTTCTACCAAAATATATAGCAAAGCAATTTTCCTAGAAATTAATTGATACACTACTAAACCTATTAAATGGATGCTGTTACTGTCACTCCAAACTTCATTTTTTTAAAAAAGATTCACCCTTTAAGATTGAAATGAAAAGTACACAGTTAAAGGATTGCTATGTAAATTTCTAATGGAATTTAAATGCAAACCTTGTTATATTATGCTGAGAAAAAAGTGAGCTTGTCAAGTTCAAGTTCTGTAAAGAGAAGAGGTGGTTGGATAATCACAAGATAATTTTACTCTAGACAGAAATAGGTGAGAAGTAGCTGTTTGGAATCTGAAACTTTTAAATTGTTATTCTTTCCTCCTTTCTTTTTTTATGACTGCCTGTCATTGCGACCTTCGTCACTTTTTTATGTTATATTAAAATTAATGCAATTTTTATCTTAATTTAATGTTTAATTATATCCATGAAACTCACCAACTTATGGGAAACTAATGTCTGATTTTTTTTAGGTTTTCCTGTTCCTCTTAAAATTTTTGATGAAAGTTGTAGTGGAAGGTATTCTTGAGCATCATTATTGTCTTTTTCTGTCACATATCCTCAAAATATTTTTTATATGGATCATTGATACTGGAGTGCATACACATAAAGAGGATATAAAGAAATAACAAAATGATGGGTTTCATTAAAGTAGAGTGATAATATAATCTTAATTGAAAGAAATGGCCATGCTTAATTTTTTTTGTTCTTGTGCTGTTTGAGTATTATAAGAACTCAGAAAACTACTTCTTCTTAGTCATGCATTTTTTAGCTATTACTTTTATGCATGGAGATGCCATCTTATTTAAGTGGGTAATAGGAAAATTACTGAAAGGTACAAGTTGATATTATTAACTTTTCTCTCTCTCTTTTTTTTTTAGGATGCACTTCTGGATGTGGCGCTGATCTTGCTAAGGAGAGTCATTGCAATGTGGAGATAAATGCCAGCAATGGTGGTGAACCGGCCTCCAAGAAGGTCAAGGCCTCTGGTTACAAGTACGTTTTGTTTTGACATTTTATGATATAATGCTTGTTTGAATCTGATCTAGTTGAATATAGACACTTTTACTTAGATTTGATATTTGAATTCAATATTAATTTGTTAGTCTTACTTATTTTTTCTTTTGGCATTTTTAACGCTTGATGTTTGAATATGATCATCATGTTTTAAAATTTATCATAGACACTTTTAAAACTTTTACTGACATTTGATATATGAACAAGTTATTGAATTAATATTACTTGTGCTGCTACGTATTTTTAAGTATGAGGTGCTATTCAATCCACCAAGTACAAACATCTTCTTCTGTCAGAGCAATTGCAAGTTCAAAATTCCCATAATATGACTGATTTTCAATAGACCACTTTAATGTTTAAGCTCAAATTAACATTTTGCTAAAAAAAAGTTCATACTAGAAATATGCAATTGTGAGGTGGAATATATACGCAAAGTATCTGTTTATTTGAAAAGAACAGACTTCTCTAAATTATTTATCATTTTTGATAGGTTCAGAGCTATCTACGATGTTATTGACATGCCTTGGGATTGGCCTGCAGAGGTGAATTTCCATGAGGCCAAAGCTTTCTGCAAATGGAAAGGACCGGAGTACAGACTTCCTGTTGAAGCGGAACACCATGCAATGAGAGGACCCCAAGTAAGACAAAACTAGCAACAGCAGTAGATATTTTTCGAAGCGGTGTTTGAAGACTTGGTCTCAGAATTATTTCTTAGCTGGCAAATGAAAAAGGAAATGATGAAACAATAGATTTTCATTTTAATTCATAGTTTTAATAATTTTTCTGCCATTTGTTTTTCACTCTATATCCCTTTGAATGCCAGCTGTTTTTGAGGAAAACACAGAAAATGATACATGTCAGAAAAAAATTTATATGCGCTAAACTAGAGATGACCTGATAAAACTTGCTGAATCAAGCATCGTAATCACACTTCTTTCAAAACTAGTCCAACAATCAGAACTCTTTCTCTAATATCTTCAGAATTTGAGTTACATCAATTGGGCACTTTCTTTGAATATAATTACAGTTTACTCTGTGTATCATTTTAAACAGTAACAAAATATTTCACTCAAAACGATGAACATTTGCCTTAAAAAATTACAATCCTTTGAACCAAGGAAGTAACTCAATTATAGTTATTGCTTCATAGATTTCTTTATTCACCTCCGATTGCTGTCTTAGTATGATTGTGATTCTGGTCACTGGCGGACACAATTGAAAATTTCAACTGTGGTCGAAAATGGCATAAAAAGGCATTTGATAACAATTGAATCTCACAAAGGTAATGTTGTCTTTCCTTGATTTTTAAAAATTTATTGGGATTATTTTTTCACCAATGTATCATTCCTCATTTTTTATTTCCTCAGCTTCCTTCTTCGGAGGGACCTGCAGCCGATATGATTTTCCAGAAAAATATTGACGCCAATCTGAACTTTCAATATGGTTCATCTACTGTGAGTAGTTTATAAATTCTTTCAAATATATCGGTTGGCTTATATTATCCCTTGTGATGTGTTCTTTCAGAGTTCAGAACTGATGCATCTTTTTAAAAATAAGTCTGGTTTCAATTTCAAGAACCATATCGTAGCTGTCAGATTACAAACGTACAATTGCCATTTTTTTTCCCTTTTAACTTTTCGACCTGAGGATACCCTATCATTTGAAAAAACTCCTCGTTTCAATTGGAAATGTGTCAGCCTATTAAAATTCCTATTTTGTGTTGTGATGTAATTGTACAAAAGTTAACAAACCTCAAATTCTAACAGTCTAAATGTAGCTGCATCTAAGCACATGAAAAATATCACTTGTACGGTTAGAATCTAACAGGGATGATATAAACACTCAAATTCAAAGCGATCTGTAATATAATATGTTGATGTTATACTTTTAGTCCTTGGTAGAATCAACGATTGTCAATAACAAGATATGAAAAGCAATTTTTTACTGAGTTTAGCAGGAGAGTGATGTCCCTTTGGTTATCATTGCTTGATTCAAAATACTTTGCTATTGTCTTCTATTGAAATCAGAAAATTCCGAAAGTGTCATGAGTAGAATTCAAGTACCTTATAGTGAAAAAATCACATCAATCCAAGGGAAATTAACTCTAAACTGTCCTCGCTCATCATGTAATGAAAAATGCTCAGTTGTTTATCTTATGTATTTATCATCTTTGAGCGAACCAAAGAAAAACAAATATCATTGCTTTTAACATATTATGAACATTTCTTTGTGAATAGCGTATAATTACTGTTTGAGCTATGGAGTGATATATACTATGGTTCGGTTAAAGTTTAATCCCATGAGGAAGGGATTAAAGTAGGAACGGTCTAAAAAAATTCTAAAGTTTGAAGTTTTATGCCTTTTTCAACACATCAAAGTCATATCAAAGTCAGTTCAACAAAAGTGGAGAAGGTTCCACATGAAAACTCTGAAAGGTCCAGAGAAAAAATTCTTCACAAGGCGGTACTCGAATCCAGTAGAAAAGGTCTAAGCTGGTCAAGTGGAGCATGCAATTTAAAACCTCAAGATAGATTTTTAAAAAGATTAACTTATTTAAAGTTCATAATTTGTATGATGATCATGATGAATGGCCAGTGTTTATTCACCTCCAACGCCTGGTGACTGCTGTGTCCCTGTTTAATGATCTGATTTTCATGTTTGTGTCTAGATTTGTGAATCCTCATACTGCAGTGATAGATTTATAAAGTCTTTTGTGGACAAGATATAATTAAGTTTTATGAATTGTTTTTCTTCTCACAGCCTGTAGACTACTTCCCCCCATCAAAAACGGGGCACTACGATGTGTTTGGCAATGTATGGGAGTGGGTTGAGGATCATTTCAATGGCCTGAATGGGTTTCATACCCACTTCCTGTACGATGATTTCTCCTCTCCTTGTTTTGATGGAAAACACAACATCATTTTGGTAAGTCATTTTGGATAATTTTTAAAAAACCTGACTTATATTTGTTCAATCTTTCTTTCTTTCTTTCTTTACCAATAACCTTTAGTACCTTTCGGTGTAAGGTCTGTGCATGATATACAAACTTTCGCCATTAATCCCTATTCAGTGACATCCTCTTTGCCTCTGCAAGCTTAGATCCTCTCTTTTTTATTATTTCTGAAACTGCATCCTGACACATTTTCTTTGGTTTCCCTCTAGGTAGTTGTTCTTGCAGTTTACATTCTAGTATTTGTTTAGGGATTCTGTTTTCTTTCATTCTGTTTATTCGTCCAAACCATCTTAATTGATTTTTGTCTATTTTAATTTCCAGACTCAGTTTTTACTTCTTCTCTAGTTCTTGTATTTTGCATGTCTGTTTTTATCTCTACATCTAGTGTCCATGATTCACTTCCATATATCAAAGTTTGGCAATAGATTGAGTTAAAAATTGACATTTTTGTTTTGGTTGTTAGCTTTTTCTTACCGATAAAAGAATTTACAAGTTGGCCGGCTTTTTATACCTTTGTTGCTTTGCTAATTCTCTGATTTATTTTATTCTTTCAGAATAGTATTCTTTACTAATTTCTTTGACACCAAAATATTAAATTTTGATTTGTATAGGGAGGATCATGGATTTCCACTGGGGATGAAGCATCACGTTTTGCTCGTTATGCATTTAGACGTCATTTCTTTCAACACTGTGGATTCAGACTTGCTCGTTCCATGACAAGTAGCGCTAGTCCAATTGATCTGCCTGTGAGAATGGTAGAAACTGAAGTTTTTGTTCTTGGATCTGGTGTTGAAGGTATGAGTCACATCAGTATTAGACTATTAAGCTGCGTTTAAAGGAAAATAAAGGTTATAGTGTTACATGGCTTTATTCAGGAGAATTTCGGTTTGTTTACTTCTGAAAAAGATGTCATGTTACTATTTTAAATGACTTAACACTTAAACTACAAAGACTGTGTGCCTAAAACTGCCGCCAAATGCCAACCACTTTTTGGGGCTGGGCATAGAACTTACAACGAAGACTGAAAAAATTGTTAAAATTACATTTCGTCACTAAACGTGATCAAACATTCACAAAACATTCTAACATGAATGTACATTTCATATATTCAGTTGGTTCTACAGTAGATTTACAGAAATAATATATATAACATAACGATTGAAAAAAATCACCTCGGCATGCTCATTGATAGCTCCCACCAAAATCGATATTTTTTAACCAACCGAAGGAAGGCTAGCTATTGATAACACATCCCGCTACTGATTTACACAGTTACAAACACAAAAAAACCTGATTAAATGATCCAATTCTTGTCAAACATGGTGACCTCGCAAAAATGAAAAGCACTTATCCTTGATCGAATTGGAAAAAATTGATACCATTTGCTAAACAACACTGTCGAACAGGAGTGAAATCATGATAAAAAAAATTGTTGTTTACTGTTTGTGGGTCACAAGAAGTTATCATTCAAGCGCACCAGATGAAAGAGGAGGTACATTGAATATTTTTGTCATGACAATCGGCCCAGTGCTCCAAAACTCTGTTGGCTTTGCATGGCAGTTGCAGTTTGGTGCAGTGATGCGCCGTTGGTGCTTTAAATATTAAGGTTCGCTTACATTGCAAGATAGCAATTATTGGATTTTTCTATTTTTATCAAAAGCATGTAACAATAGGACTCAAAGCTTCGATTTTTAAAAAAAGTACCAATTCAGCTTTAATGATTACATTTTAGAATGAAATAATATATTTCTTGGTAGTTTTGTAAATTTACAAAATTTATTTTATCTAAGCCAACAAGATGTATCTGGACAACAACATGAGTGTGCAGCGTGTTCCAAGCACCAACACTGTGTACAAGTATGGCAATATGGAGACCCTAGAGGGTATTTTAGAGCTTGAGTTTGGCTTCAGTGATAGCTTTGCTGCTGTTGTTGCCACACTGTGCAGCAACTACTGCAAGGAGTTTGGAATCTCTATGGAGTCAGCCATCCATGTGGGAACTGCTACTGGCAGAGGTGCCTTTGAAATGAGCAAACATTTTAACAAGGTGAGTGTTATAACAACATTTTGATTTGAAGTTTTGATTAGCAAGTAAAAAATATTGAATCAGGAAAAGTAGAAAATGTGAGAGAAGGTACAATAAAAATATTTCTCCAGCACAAAGCGTGACTTATTTAATGTGACTGGTTCCGATAAAATGCAACATAAGTTAGATTTGATACGTTTAGAGATATTGGTATTATTATTATGGAGGGTTTTAATTTCTTCTTTTTACAATAATACTAAATTTATCCCAATAGTAGGTCGAATGATTTCTGAGATGTTACCAAAAGAATCTGATAGTCATATAATGACCCTATGATGTTTTTTGTGTTACTGAAAGCAAATTCTCAGACTATTGATAAGCTTTGGTAGAAGTGGTCACATATTCTATAATTTTTTTTTACCATACCCATGCCGCTAAATAGCGTTGGGGTGAAAACGTTTTGATTAGGAAATAGAGAATATTGTATCCTGAACAGTAGATAATGTGAAGGAAGGTTGATAAATTATTTTCCTAACACAAAGTTTTACATGATTTGTTCTGTAATGAATGTTACTGTATGATAGTACTCCATCAATACTGATACAGTGGTCTCCACCTAAGAACCTGCCCATCAGGAGACAGCACTAGTGAGTTCTAAGGCGGGCCGGGCTCTTATGCAAATTTCTAAGGGGAGCAATCAACAAAGCTATACATGAGGTGGTTAATTTTCTAACTTAGCCAATGTAAATTACCTCCCTTTGCTAAGGAAACCTTTTGACATGACCTGGTTCTTTTTGATGCTGTAAATGAAGGAGTGCACTGAAGTAAGTTAAGCGTTAGCCATCTTGTTTGTTTATCACTCATTTCAACTGAGGAGTTTTGTTTTGTTTTGTATATTTTTTTAATACCCCAGGACAAAATCCACTAAAACAACGGGTTCTTAGGGAGAGTTATATACATCTGGTCGGGTTCTTAGAGATGACAATTATATCGAAAAAATTATGTTTTGGACCGACGACGGGTTGTAAGACAGATCAGGTTCTTAGCTGGCGGGTTCTTAGGTGGAGACCACTGTACGGTTATTATACTAAACATTGTTTGGGTCAGAATGACGCAAAGGACATCAGCCTATGACAGAGCTGTACTGAAAATGATCTGGATTTTTTTTTTAAATCGGGCTGATTAACCCACCGCGTCAGCTATGATAATGTTTTATTCTGTTTTGCAATGATAAGTGAGGGCAATTGAATATTGAATTTTAAAAGCTATACACAATTTATATCCTCTATAGGTTCTTGGCATTGAAATGTGTGGACGACTAATTGATGCGGCTATGCAACTTGCCAAAGGACATAAAATTGGATTCTGTAATGGCAAGGATGTTACACTGCCGACTGGATACAATGTCAACAGGATTGTTTTCAAACAGGTTTTCTCATTTTATCTCTTTTGGACAAATTCTATAAACAGCATCAATGCATGACTTTTTAATTCTTTTCATGAAAGGGGGACTCCTTTAACTCTTTAATCCGCCTGTGTCTGCCCATGTAACTACCCACCCTCGGTGTTCAACCTTCCCGATTGATATAAAGTTACTAGGCACAAGAGGTTTCCCATAGTGTCCAAAAATAGAATACACAACATCTTTCACATTATGCAGGCCTGCCAACTCCTGTTTTTAAACGGATTTTCCTGGGATAATCCTGTTTTTTTACAATATTTGTTTGTCATTCTCTCTATTAATGTCCTGTCTTTTCTGTAGCCGTGTCCTGATTTTACTTTGGTTAGGGTTGGCAGGCCTGCTATGGGATGGCTGTTGCGCAGTGTGACCTTATTTGGAAAGCTCATTCAAGGCTGATTCAAGGCTCTCATGTAGGCGACCATGAAAGCATGTCTATTCGCTATACTTCCCTTTGATTGATGAACCTGATAAATACTTGATAAATTAGTTATTGTCTGAATCAAAACAAAATTTGGTGTTATTTTAATTATATTCACTTGTTTTTCTCCTCTCATAGCTAACTTGGATAGCCAATGAGGTAGGGTGCCATGATGTTGTTCTGATCACACACCTGGATCGTGCACAAAACGCTAAAGGTAAGAAGGTGTTCATTCATTCATCATCTCATAGTACTCATAGCTACATGGAGGAGTGTGAGACATGACATCAACAAATTGAGTATGAGACATCAACAAATTGTTTCTATTCAACTCTTTTTTAGGTCAATCATTGAAGCTTGTTTCATGACTTTTCTGTTTCTTATCTCTCCTCTTTAACGCTTTCGCTGCTACGGATGACCTGATCCGTCCAGCATAGGTACTTTTTTTTGTGGGCTACAATAGTACATCCGGGCCATTCATCACATCAAAGGTAAACTGAAAATTGATTGTTGTGTTGAATGAACTTTGTAGCGTTCCAAAAATTGTCTTTTTTACAATTTTTGTGTGTAAAATATTGTACACAAGATGAGTGACTATGCCCACCATCCAAACTACTCTGATTCTGACTATTCAGATGATGAAACCAACTGCGATAAGTCTAGTTGATAAATGAGAGTGGTGAGTCGGATGAAGTGTCTAGATGTCCAGGCAATGTTTTGATTGACTGTGGGGTAGGTTATTAGGGTCCATCTCAAAAAGGGGGTCTGGCACTATAGCTAGAAGGGAAAGGGAACCTTTACAGCAATGTAGAATGTTTTAGAGGAAGATGTTTTGGGGCAAAATTGTCTCTCTGAACTGAACATATTCTTGAAAAGGAGGTCAAGTAAATACTCCAATTTTTGGGAAAAAAGTCAGAAAATTAATATTTCGTGTTTGTTGACATGCGTACAAATAGTAGCACTTAGTTCCAAGCCCAGATTTACAGACAAGAACCATATATGACACGGTGATAGTTTCAGTCATGGTATCATGAAAAATTGCACATTTTGTTGTATTATTTTGATTTTTCACATAGTTTTTAGGGGTTTCGAACATAGTTTTCCCATATATGGCTGCCAAGGTCACATGACTCAAGGTCATTCCGCAGCGACTCAAATTGACAGCTTGGTCACTACTGACCACTTCCTCAAAGTCCAAAGTTGTATGCTCTAATTTATATGATTTTATATGTCCCATGTCTGATAAAACTGGTTACTATCCAAAAAATGCGTTGCAGTGGGCCAGTGGCAGTGTAAGCGTTAACAGTCCTTGACCATGTTCCTGTTGGTCTTCCTTTCTTTCTTCTACCTTGAGGTGTCAGTGTCAAGGCCATTTAGTGCCTTGTTCTTTTCATTCTGACAATATGGCCTATCTAACATTGTTATTACTGTTGTTATGGTGATCTCTATGTTTACTTTATCTTCCCATTTCATATTGAGTATTTTTTGAAAGCTTTTAATGTTCTGTTGCTTTCTAAAGCCTGCTGTTCTTGATTCTACGAAGTAATACTTAACAAAATATCTTAATTGGAATCTGGAACAAATTATAGACATAAATATGTTAAAATACCATATTTCCAGAGCAATCAAGTTCAAGGTAACTAAATTGCTGAATTTTTATGTGTGCATGTTCACATATTTTCAGCATTGGTTTCAATAGTGTTTTCTTCATATAATATATATTTTAATGTAGAAGTAAGAAAATACCAACAACTCCACAACAGTAGCATTTGCTGTAAAACTTTTACATGTTAATAATCATAACAACATGTTGCATTTATTTGTTGTTTTTCATCTGTTGTCTTTCAAGCTTGGCTAGTTCGTCTGTGGGAAATCACCAAGCCTGATGGAGTCCTGGTCATTGCTAGTAAGGACGGAGAATGGAACGAGAAGACTCTTCATCCACACCTCAATGACAGGTACAATTTCAATTAGTTTGGTTTTTTCTTCCGCCAGACCTCTGATAGGACTTGGTTCCATTTCCAGCCATAAGGAATCGCCCGGGTCAGAGCCATAAAACCTCTGAGTTAGTCCAAAGGAAAAAAATCCCCACATCGCCGCCCGGATTCGAATCCAGGACCTTCTCATTACTGCTACCTACGACGCCCCTTCCTTTCACATCTGCATCTTTATGACGAATCCCAGTTCAACGTACCCCCCCCCCCCCCCCCCCACCTCTTGCAAGCCCTGTCCATTGTTTGCTTTGTCCTCTACTCCAGGAGTTGTCAAACCCAACCATTTGCCCCGCATTCATATACTCCTGGTCTTCTTTTGTCTTTTTTCCTCCAGTCACGCCACTAAAATAGTTTTTCAGTGCTGTGTCTCTTTGAGTGTAAAAAATATGTTAATTTTAGTTTTTGGCGGCTTTCGTCAATTTTCATACTTGTCTCAAATAAACAACTTTAAATAATGATAAAAGGGTCAGTACTAGTACTAATGATGACAATACTATCAACACAGAAGGAATATGTGACAGTTCCATATTAGTGTTGGGTGGGTGGCTTTGTTGGTTGAGTGGTATTAGTATAATCACTGGTGAGGCAACGTTACACCGAAAGGTACTAAAAGGTTATTGATAAAGAAAGTAGAACTGATGAGGCACTGTTGTTACAGGCAATCTTGGTTTGAATCCCACAAAAGCATATTATTTCCAGAGATGGTACAGCTAGCGAGACATGTAACTCTGCCTCGCCGTCCATGACAACTGTGCTGCTTGCAGCGTATTAGTGGGGACTGAACTATTTTCAAATAGAGCTGCTAAACATTGGTTGTTTACCGGCGTTATTATGGTAACCATGCAGTGACCTAGATGCTTGTTCTATCCCAAACATGAATATTTAATGAAAAAGTAAAAAAGTAGGCTTGATTTTTATCTCTGAAAAAAAAAAAAGGATAATAATGTATTATTGATGATTTGATTTTTAATAAATGCTCCCGAACCATTTTTTTACAGGTTGAAATGTATTGCAACCCAAAACGTTTCCTATGAGGAAAGAGAAGGTGATGGCATTGCTACTGTGACTTTCTGGAAATATAAATAAGTGTCTATGACACTGTATTCTATGCTCTGTGAGCATGTTTTATTTTTTTTTAAAGAATGTTTTCATTCAGTAAATCAAAACATGATTTTTTTTAAAAGGAAGTGATCATTATTTTATGCTCTAAGAGCATACATTGTTTTTTGGTTTGTTTTAATTTTGTTATTGCACATAATATAAACGAAGCAGCAATATTGAATTGCAATAAAAATGGACCAATGATTGAAAATGGTTTATTAATGGATCTAAGAAATATGTTTTATTTGTTAATTATTACCACTTTCTGACTTGACCAAAGGATTTATCTATGTAGTATTACATTCAAACACTGCCTCTAAGAAAAGTTGCTTAATCATATTTTGTATTAATGCAGCTCCTACGTCAATATTTTAGATCATCAACATTTTTTTTAAAGGTATTTTTTATTTTTGAGCTCTTAATTCCCCTAAATATATAATATGCTTTTACATTAATATTTTGGATCATCAACATTTTTTAAAAGGGTCTTTTTGATTGTTGAGCTTTTAATTCCCCTAAATATATAATATGATATATCTCTATATTTTTGCTAAACATTTAAAACATGACATGTCATTTTCTAAAATTCTATATTTTGACTTTTTACTGTGAACTGAAAAAAGAAAGGCTTTTAAAAATTACCACAAATGGACAATCAAAATTTATATTATAAATTACATGTTATAATTTTAACATAAATCAGTTCAGTAATATTTAATTGGCATCATCATTACAGAATTACGTACTTTAAGAGATTGTTACAAAGCTGAATAAAATTTTATATTGACCACACGTGAATGTATGTTGTTGATTTTAATTTAAACCTGATTTATATTGGGGGGGGGGCTTGGGCTTGTGGTGTAGTGGTAATGCTTTTGCTTCATGAGCAGAAGGTACAGGGTTTGAATCCTGGCGGTGACGTTAGGATTTTTTCCTTTTAACTTTTTAGGACTATGACTCAAGAGGTCCTGCCTTTGATATGGCCTATAATGTGTTGCCATGGGCGTAAAGCTAACAACTTGAAACTTTAACCTGAAATTAGGCCCCAAATGTTGCTCTCTCAGTGAAAGCCTATAAAACTATTTCATGTTCACCGAGTGTGTCCGTTTTCCCTTCTAGTGAGTTCTATACACTTTCTGTGTCTTCATTGAGAATGTGAGGGAGGATGATGTGATGCCACTCCGTTTGGGGCCTAAGATTGACAAGTGATAGATCGTTATCACTATTGTAAAAATGCCTTCAAAGCCATAAAGGCCAGCGCTAGGATAGGATGCTGGGGTCTATTGCAGTTTACTTTTCCCAATTCTCAGTTGACAATTGGTACCAATTTCTAAACCTTGGTCAAGTGAGACAACTAGTGAAGTTTCTTGTCCAAGGAAACAATGCAGTCACTGTGGTGGGAATGGAACAAATGACCCTCAGCCAGGGTTCCTGCTCCCCTTTGTAAATACTATTTCAGGGCTTTTCAAGGGCGGAAGTAATTCCAGGGCTACTTTCGGGTCATAAAACGTGCAGCAGCAAGTTTTTCCCAACTACTCAGCTGGTAGGACAAAATTCCAGGGCTGCCCGGGAACTATGCTCAGCCCACGCTACCGTCTAAATCACTTGACCACCTTGTCTCAGAGAGCTCATAAACCACAACAAAATTGCCAGATGGTAACTGTCAAAATATCCTTTGAAAAAACTATTGGTTAATTCCAGATAGAGAGCCTCTCTACTGCTTGTTCAGAGTGAGTTTGGCAAAATCACAGATACTCAAGTGAGCATCCTAAAATACTCAATACAAGAAGCTGCTGACGTTTGAACCCATTCTTTATATCTGACGTTTGAACCCATTCTTTATATCTGACGTTTGAACCCATTCTTTATA
>JARBEQ010302501.1:3369-17172 GCA_030265355.1 Tritonia tetraquetra
CCCCCCCCCCCCCCCCCCCCCAGAGAATATAGATGACTGGGTGGATAACTCTATTTTACTCCAAACCCCAAGAGTTTTCAATACTAGAGGGTTGTGTAGAAGTCAATTTAGCTCTAAAAAGGTGAAACATGAGATTCAGCTTCTGATACTTTATTATTTTCAAAAATGTTTTAAAATATTAAGCAGTTGCCAGTTTCAGTGTTGTTGAGACTTTCCAAATAGTTCTGATCTTTCATCACTCAATACTTAGGGTCAAAGTAAACAATTCCTTCTATCTTATGTAAAACAATAGAGAACAAGTTGATGTGGTTCATAATAGATTATTCTTTGAGTTATTATTGTTAGCCGAAGCAAAGCCATATTGTTTGAAATGAATACAGACTAAACTTTTTTGTTTGTTTGCTGATTGTTGCAGACAAACGTATGTGCGCCTTCACCATCTGTGCACAGATTCATGGGTTCATAGCACATCAATACCACTTGACAAGGATGAGGATAAACCTATTATGAACAAGGTTGGATCAAAATCTCTCATGATGCTCACATGTCATCCAATTAGAATGTTGATTTTTTTAAATTCCAAAGTTCTTTATAGAAACAATATATTTATTTTAAACTACATTGAAAGAATTGGTTTCCTATCTAATTTGTCTGAATCCTGTGCCAGAGACCTGTTTGTATTTATTTTCATATTTGATATTTGTTATTGTTTTTTTCATTTTTGTAAAGTTTTAGTACCTGGTCTTTATTTTATAAATTTATTCATATTTTAAAACATGTTGATGTACTTCACATTGAACACCTTCATATTTCCTTGTGTCAACAGCCAGTTAATTCAAGTGATTTAATAGTCACTGATAGTAAGGTAAAAGAAATTTAAAGTATGAAATGTCTTTTTCATTATTTTTTTGGTATTCAACAAATTGATTGAAATATTTCTTCTTACTTCTTCAGCATGACGTCTTGTATTGGTTTTCTTTAGGTTTTTTTCTGTTTGTAAAGTATGAACCGATTTCTAAAGAGTTGCATCAAATCACTTTTTTTTTGGTCATTTATTACAACTTAGTAGAATTTGTAGCAAATCTGTAAACATAACATATGAAATGTAAGAATTAGGGAAGTCATACAAAGTCGCATGAAATAAATTGGAGCAAGCAAAGATGTAAAAATTTGATGAAGAAAAAGACAACAATTGTAAGAAAAATAAATTGGTTGATGATAGTTATTGTGCGAGGTGAGATAATGAGAGTAACTTGCCAGTTTTTAAATAGATTCTGTATTTTATTTGGATAGCTAGTTGTAAAAAGTAGATTATTAATATCAACCCATGGATTTCCACAGATTGGTTGTGCAAAGATTAAAGAGGATAAAGAAGCATTTCAGATCGTCCCAGTGTCAGCACAGGAAGTGAGAGATTTAGACTTTGCTAATGACGCAGCCAAGGTCCTCACTGAAATTGCCAACAAGCTGGAAAAATCATCCATCACCCAAAATCAAAGAAGGTTAGTCTAATTCTCCTGTGTACAAGAAGTTCATCTTACTAAGAAGCTTATTACCAACAAAGATTAATGTCATTATTTTGTCTTAATATTTTCTTACCAATTTGATACATGATTTCATAACAGTTAAGCACACTGGATAAATATTTAGCTTGTGTATTTGATTATAAATGGTAATAAGACCAAATTTATACAGGTCTTATATACTGCATTTTTTATTGATTGTTTGTTTGATCGAACCCCATTAATATCGCAGAGCAGTGTTGGGGCCAGCCTTATGTTCTATCATGAAAGGCACACAAGATACCTGCCATAAATTCAGGCACCCCAACCACCAATCATGACTGAACATAGAGCCTGAAAAGTTTTGGATCAGTCAGTTTCAGACAAGCAGGTGATCAGCCCACTATGTCCACAACTCTTTACTGGCATCGTGAGCAATACACTGAGCAGTATTAAGCAAAGATAGGCCAATAAACAAATTACTGTAGCCCTTGTGGGTACCCCTCAGCCATTGATAAAAACCAGGAAGTTCTACCACTCTGGGCAGCATTTATGATCCTTCCCATTAATGTAGCCTTTTGTCTCTGTTGGGCTTTGTGGCTTAGCTGTAACATTTTTGCTCACCTTGTGGATTCCTTGTGGAATTAGGTCCTATCAGAGATGGACTATAATTCTAAACCTAACAAATTTGAACTTTATTTATATGGCCTTTACCGTTTTCCAGAATAGGACATATAGTGTGGTCTGATATATACTATTTTTATGATCTTTTCCATTCATGTAATTTTTTGTCTGTTTTGTAGGTCTGTGATTCAGCTGATTACAGATGTCATTTACTTTCTCGGTCATCAAGAACTGTCCAACCATCAAGGAGATTGTCTGGATCTGGTCATTCCAAAGCCTGACAGGGAGAGACAAAAACTTATCAGGGAACAGAATATATTAAAACAAGTAAGTCCTATTCTATTGTATCAAGTAAAGATGGAAAATGTGAAAGTGCTAGAAGAAGAAAAGTGGAATGTCGACCATGGGGATCAAACACACACCAGCGACAAGAGCCAGAGCCAGACATTTACCAATTGAGCTACTCTGCCACTATAGGTTATTTTCATCTGAACTGTTGATATCTGTTTTGGATATTTATTGGCAGGATTTGGATTGACGATTATAATGTTATTTCTGACCTACATTTATTGCTATGATCCTCATAAACTCACAATTTGTATTCTACCTTATATACAGAAATCCTTTCTTTCTTCTTTTCTTTCTTTCTTTATCATCCTCCCATTTCACGTTTCAGTGAAATCAGGGAAATCCTGGGAATTAGGATTATTCTTTTCAAAACTGGAATTACATTTTTAGAAAGAATAAGCATTTGGAGTATGTGTATTACTGTATGATTATGATAAATATTTTTGTATTGACTGATTCTAGGCAGGTTTGGCTCATCTTAATGTCTTAACATTCTGTGCATTGTTTATCTTGTTCAGATTTTCAAAATTCTCCAAGCTCCTTTCAATGACATGGGAGATGGTGCTCTCATGCAGTCAATGGAAGAATTGGCAGACCAGAGACATGCAGCTTTCAGACATCTATGTCGACTGTGTTACAGGCTGCTCAAGCTATCATTCCAAGACTACAGGAAGAATCAGGTGTGTGTCGTATGTTCATTTTGAATATGAAACTTAACTTAATTGGCTAGTGAGAGTATTTGATTGACATATTGATTGGGGCTCTGTAGTGTAACGGTAACACTTACGTTTCGTGAGCAGAAGGTACTGGGTTCGAATCCCAACGATGACGTGGGGACTTTTTCTTTTGAACTTTTTGGACTCTGTGGATTCCTTATCATGGAATCAAGTCATTGACCTTAAGTGGGAAAGTCTCACCTTTTATAACGTAAAACTAACAATAATATTTTAAAGACATATTGATTTGAAAGACTGCCTTTTATTTTTAGGAATATGTGGCAACAAAGCTACAGTTCATGCAGAGACAAATTGGCTATGATGTTTTGGCGGAAGACACGATTACTGGACTCCTACACAATAACCGCAAGTTGTTGGAGAAGCATATTAAGAAGCCAGAGATTGAGATGTTTGTCTCCTTGGTCAGGAGGAAAAAGGAACCAAGGTAAATGTTTAGATTTCTTATTGTTCATTTTATTTTACAACTGTTTTGTTTGGATATAACAAAGAAATATATTAAATATGAGTCAAAGATGCATAAAAATGGTTTACTATTAACTTGAAATTGCATACATTTTTTTTTGAATGGTGCCCTGTTTGGAGAATGATTGTCAACATTTATGGAATGAGTAAACATCAAAAGCTATGTATTGCCTGCAAGTACTGTGTTACATGGTAAAAGCAATGGAAAGAACATTTTTTTTCTTTTCCCAGGTTCTTGGACTATTTAGCTGACCTGTGTGTTTGCAGAAAAGTGGCCATTCCCATCACCCAGGAACTCATATGCAAAAACCTGTTGGCCAGGGATAACCAGGATATTTTGATTGAAACCAGGTAAGGAATTCACAAAACGCTTTTAAGGTGATATTGTCGTAGGGCCAAATTGTTTTTCTGAAAATAATATTCTAAGTTGTTCAAATCATCCTTACTGTATCCTCACATCAATGTTTCGTCTGGACTTTGTGCTCTATTTTTTTCTTTTAGTGACATTGATATTATTAGCTCACATAAACAGTTAAGAATCAGATATGTTATGTAAATTTATTTCAACTAGCTTTTTTCAGTCTTAATAATGCTGTGTGTTGATTCAAGGGTATCACTGAAGGTAGCTCAGTTAGTAGAGTAGAGTGGTTGGGTCACTATTTTTGACGAGGTGGAGTTGCTGTTTGCAGGTGTGGGGGACAAAACCACTTTCTTCTTTGTGGCTGTTTTTGGGGCACTTTCACTGTTTCCTTCCCTCATTGATATATGATTTCTTCTTCTTTTCGTTTCTTGTATTCCACCTCTGGTGTATTGTCGCAAGTTTTACTGCTTATCCACTTACAACTACAGATTAAGTGTTTGTATTATTAGTTCCATCTTTAATTTCAGTTATGTTTAATTCAAAATTATTCTTTTTAGATGACATTACTGCATTCAGAAGGATGTAAAAATATTTGTGTTTACAAAGGATAAAGGAATAGAAGTTATTGTTTATTTATTTCTATTCAGGTTGATTCGCACACAGATGGAGTATGAAATGCATACAACAGAGGGAGAAGAAGCCACAGTCATGACCATGGATGAAGACGATGAGGTCGTTCTCTTTTGGGACCAGTCAGGTGACAACAGTAGCAGCAGCAGCAGCCATAGCACTGCCGTGACTGCCCAGCTGTTAGCAAGCACAGGATCTGAATATAAATGCCAGAAGGGCATTAGAGAACTTGCCATGGGTGCTGCGGACAACATCAAGGCAGATAAAGAAATTCTTGATTATTACAGGCAAGCTAATTTTTTGTTTTACTTTACTGTACTTTTTTTCCTCTTGTATTGGTAGGTAAAGTCATCCCCTCTGGTTGTTGCAGGTTTCAAAACTTGCCTTCATAAGATAGTTTTTCTGATCTTTTAGAGACCGTTCTTGTGTTGACTGTGTTGGAAAAGGTGTAAAACTAACAACTTTAACTTTTTAGGGATAGAAACTGTAAGGTGGGAATTACACAGGATAAGTCAAGCTGTGTCGTTGCGTCTTGTCGGAAATAATGATAATGATAATAATACTTTCTATTCATCCAAATTTAAGAAATTCATTTTTCAGATGTGCTTATTAAAATTATTAGTACAAATATACAGAATAGCATATGAAACTAGAGAAAGATGATATCATACACCATCTATAATGTTATACACAATAGTTGATATTATACACAATAGATAATAAATATTATAAACAATGCCACGATATTAATAGTTACTTGATTCACAACAGTATACAAAATAAGATATTACAAGGTCAGTGTCATATCACAGCTGCAGACAGTAGATTTAAAAAACCAAACCAGATGCCTGGGTGGTTAAATAAGTAAGATGACTAGAACTAAAAAAAGTTACGTTTATTTAAGAGGTGAGGGTCATGTGGCATAAAGAACTTTTGATGCCTTTCACATATACATGGAAACTATTTTAGAATAGATCAAGCGTTTTCACTGGACCAGTGTAAATGCCTGCTCTATTCCAAAAGTTACCATTTCTGCCAAGACACCACATAGTACAGCTTAGCTTTTCCTTGTGTAATTCCCGCCTTACAGGGCTTATGGGACTGGTGATGAGAAGAAGTTTATTTCCTGATTTTATTCAGCGTAAGATAAGCTAACTTCATCTTAAAGACGTGAAATATTTAACAGGTATAATTGTGATATTTGTTCCAATGAATAATATCAAGGTGAATTTTATGTATGCTTTCTGTAGATATCTAATGATTGCACAATACTGTTGAGTCACTAACATTAATTGTTGATAATCCTATTTTTCCTTGTAGGCATCAGCTAGACTTGTTCTCTCACATGTGTCTAGACCGGCAATACTTGGCTATCAACGAGCTCAGCAAGTCTTTGGATGTGGATCTTATTCTTAAGTGCGTGTTCATTTATTTTTCATTATAACTTCTTTGATTTATATTTTCTTACTTTAAAAAAAAAAAAAAATTTCTTCTTTTTTTTTCAGTTGATGATTTTAATATGAAAGTTGTTTTGAAAAATTAGAAACAGTTAGGAAGAACCAGTAATGAGTCATAGTTATTGTATAGAGGGGGTACCGGGTTCGATTCCCGGCAGCGACACTGTCTGGTATTTTTCTCCTTGAAACAGTGAAAACCTATATGCCACTCCCCTGATCCTATTCAGGTAGGTGGGATCAAAGAACCTAGTCCTATCAGAGAGACATGTTAAAGAACCCTTGGCAGTTGAAAATCGATAAGAGTAGGACACAAGGCCGCTGTAAAATCAATTCCTTGATCACCTGCTTGACTTAATATCTTGATCCACATATATCCCTGGCCCTACACTGTAATGGTAAAAGGGAACTGGATAAGAAAGAAGTTTTTGTAGATATTTGCTGCATAGTTGAGTTGATTTTGAATGAGCATTTTGAGATTGATGTTGAACAGGAAGAAGTACAATGATATAGCTCAACACTTTCCTCATGGTACTGTACTATGGTAGAATGATGTCACTGAGACCTAGGAAGTCGGGTAGACCAAGAAGACGGCTACAGGACTATAAATTATGAAGACATGAAAACAGCAGGAATAGAAAGGAATAGAGAACAGGAACACATACTGGCAACCCCACACAATGGTATGGAATAAATCTGTAGAAGAAGACTGTACTGTGGGTAAGTGTGTGAGGATTTGAAAAGACTTATATTGATTTGGAACCATCATATTTTAGGTGTATGGCTGATGAATCTTTGCAAGCAGACTTGAGAGCAGCCTTTTGTCGTCTAATGTTGTCCATGCATGTGGATAGAGATCCCCAAGAGCAGGTCAAACCAGTCAAGTTTGCACGTCTCTGGTCAGAGATACCTCAGAAGATCTCCATAGAGGAGTAAGTGTTTGCATTTTGTTGTCTTTTAATATAATTATGTGTTCTAAACTCAATGTATTTCTACCATTTCTACCACTTTATTTTGGTAACTATGCATGTATTTGTAAGTGGGTATTTGAAGTATTTGAGTTAATTTGTGGTAACTTACTGTAGTATTTTAATTTGAAGATAGGATTCCATCCCATAAAGAATGTATACATTTTTTCTATTTCCATTTGGTGTTATTATCAAGGTATTTTTTTCGTCTGTAAAATAATTTTTATAGTAATTTCAGACCTGATGTTTGATAAACAATCCCTTCAAACCTCTTTTACTGCATTTCTGATTAAAAAAGTGCACACTTTCAAATGAAAGAGACTCCTCATAGAATAATATAAGTGGTATAAAAGAAAGCTCCATTTACTAAAGTTTTGTCTGATATCAGTTTATAATATTTTAGTTAAAATCTGGTTCGTATCAAAACAGAAAAATGGAAAAATACTGGTTTTTGATGGAAATGCCGATGGGAATGAACGTTTGTGAAAACATTTAACTTAAGAAAATGCAACCATTTAAAAAGTAAAAAACAACCAATAAAAATCATAACCCACAGATAAATGCGATCTTTTAAATAAATAAAATATTGAAGTTTATGCCCAAAGTGGCCTCCGTTTCGCTTTAAAGAAAGGTCCATCCGTTTTATAAAATTGTTTAACGTGTGTTGGCTCCGATGGTTACCGTTCGAATGACATGTTTGATTTCTGTCTTTAGTTCAAAAGGGTTGCTGGCCGGAAGCCTAACAGGAAAAAAATCTGTGCACTTGTTTTTATCAGAGATCCTACTTTCCTTTCAAACTCAAATCTGAGAAATGGTTGCAATGCTTAATCTGCAATTGTATTCTTCTTATTTACTTTCCTTCTAAGGCAACAGCTTGCTAGGAAATCTATAGTCATTAATATGGAAAGGCTGACTAATTCATTGCTCTGTATACAATTTTGAACATTTCTCAAATACTTTCTTCAAGCCCATGATGCACAAAAAAACTTTCACTAATTGTTTCAAAAACTGGTATTTCCTAATGTTTGTATCAAATGACTTTGTTTTCGTTTATCTCTTGATGTATCCCAAGTGTTCTTTTCATTTATTTAATTGTATAAGTCAAGTTCCCAGGTAATCCTGACACCGATAGGTATGATAGAAATTGATAAGGAAAGAAAGTTCCCAGATATTTGAATTGAGGTTTTAATGTCATGTTTTGTTGATTCACACATAGATCTGTTATTGGCTGCCACAGAAACGTGATTAGAGTTTACATCACAAGTTTTTTTAATTTGATCCGTTTCAAGTAACAAATGCCCAATATCCTGTCCATCCACCATACTATATAATGTTTTATTCTTGAGTAAACATTTATTGAGCATGTTTTTTGTAAAGTGGCGCATTCAATTTCAGTTTAACATTTTCATTTTATTCATCATAGTCTTTGTAGTTTAACGAAACAAAATAAGAATTTAACTGTACTGTATTGGAGATTGTATAGATTTTGTATTTAACAATGAATGAGGGGGCATTTTTTTCAATGAATTTTGGGGGAGTTTGGGTGGAGGGGGAGATGAGATATTCAGAAAGGTGTAAAGGCATATACTTTGATGTAGAATAAACAAAATGAAGTGACTATAAAGCCAGGAAGGGAAAAGAAAAGCATACATCTTGATTTCAGTTTTTGAATAGAGAAGAACTACATCTGAATCTGTCATTTTATTAATGAGTTTGATTTTTTGTATGTTGTAATTGATTGTGATAAAATAGTTAAGTTGATGTTGAAAATGATTTTGTTTGTATAAGGTTATATTGATGAAATACCTTGATGTGTTTCAGGTACGAAACCTGCAAACAAAGTGAAACGTAGGTTTTGTTGTCTTGTGAGTGCAGTCTTGTCTGCATGATAATTTGAAGAAAAAAAAGGAATTAAAGATACCACTGGAACTATTTTTTCTCCTATTTATTATTTTTACCCTTCCAACTACTACTCTATCTCACAAATATCTAATGTTTGTCTATGAAATATTAATGAAATAATGAAAATACTCACTCATTTAAAGCCGTATTTCTGCTAGACAACCTTTGACTGCCGTATATTGCTTGTATTCCGACTGATTTCAAGTATAGTTTTCTCATTTTATTTGCATTGTGTTGAAGCAAATTTTTGTTTTAAGAACTGAAGCAATTGCCAAAGTCTTTCATGTGATTAGATACGTTATTAAGTTATATCTGTAATTGAAAATTTTGTAAGAGAGCATGCTGTTAAAGAGTTGTTTTTAGATTATATTTCCCCAACCTGGAATAGCATCAGAAGGCTATTCAGTTTATTTGCTCAGAAGATCAACTGTTATGTTCTTTATTTATATAATGCTTTAGTGTTAGTATTAATACTTTTTTTTTTTTTTTAATGCATTTCATGACAATGCTTTTATCCGTTTTAGGAACATTGATATGATGGAAATTGCTTTTTTTTGTTCTCTGTTATAAAAGCAAAAATATATTTGTTGTGTTTAGCTGCAACTATGCCTTTGCACAAATGATATCTAAAATATGTGGTATAGAAAATAATTGACAGTAAAGAAAATTTGGCGATAATGCTTCATTTTGAAGATTTCACCATATCATATGCTTAGTAATTTCAACAATTTGGGTCTGGGGTAGCTTGCGTCGAGGAATAAGTCCACAACTTTCTATGATTTTGATTGTTAAAAAATAGCATAACAAGCCTCTTAGCTCTTTTTTTTTGCTGAGCTTTTAGCTGTCTCATCTTATTCCAAGTTTGTAGGACAGAATAGCCTCTTCATAGTATGATTGAGTTTTTGAATACAAATACTTGAAAAATTACTCTAGTATATTTGGATTTACTGAAAAGTTGTTCTGTGAAGGAAAGACACAGTTGGGAGAGAAAAAGGGCTCATTGCAATTTATTATTTTTCCTTCTGTTTCCAAACTGTTTATTTACAAAAAATTCCATGTCGTATTTTATTTATTGATCAATCATGCAGAATTTTATTTATACAGTAAAGGCAATGATCACATGGAAATAAGTGGTGTTTGAAAACAATTGTGTGCAGTTTATTTTGTCTCTATCGCTTATTAGTTGTTGTTTCTTAAAAATAATTAATGGTCTGTCTGAAGAATTCTGTCCTCTGTCTTATGGTTTTTATTGGTTTCTACTACAAAAACAACTAATTTAACGTTTGTCTAACCATTACTGATCTCTTTGGTGGAGATTGAATTGACTAATTTCAGGGATACAGATACAAACTTTTGTCAGCACATAAAGGATATTGGATAATAACTCTATTGTCGAAATGTTTCAGTTTGAATGCTGAGTGATTTTCACCTACGTTTGTTTATATTCTCCCTTGTTTGTAGATTGATCTTCAACTGTTTTTTATTGTTTTGTTTTTTATCCCTTCTCTTTTTACATTTTCCTATTGTAATGTTCTCTACTCTCTCTCTCTCTCTCTCTCTCTCTCTCTCTCTCTCTCTCTCTCTCTCCTCTCCTCTCCTCTCCCCCTGTCTCTCCCTTTCTATCTATTTGCTCCTCTTTTATGCCTATCCTTTTCTTTCTTTATATCACTTCTTCTCATCTGTCTTTCTCTTTTCCTCTCTCTCACAATATGTGCATCTAAGAGTTTATGTCATATCTTACTCACTGTGACAATTCACTCCTGAGGTTTCATTAACATATTCTTTGTGTTTGAAATCGTAATCTTCACACTCCTATCATAGATTTTCCTCAACACAACAAATATTTAGTAGAATAGAAAATAAGAGCATCTACCATATTTCATGTAGAGTCTTCCAAAAATGGTTTATTTTAGCTCATACTCAGGATTTCAAAGTGAGATGCTATTTAGTTTGCCAAATGCCATCTTTTATTATTTTCTGTTCTCAAGAAATATGTAAGTACGCGTCTATTTTTATTTCCTTGGTCTTAAACAAAGTTCAAGTGAATGTAGAGTTTGGTTTGGTTTGGTTTGGTATGAATCCGGTTATTTCTGTTATATACATTTTATAGAATAATAAATTCAATTATGCTATGTGGAATGATTTCCAAGACAAAAAAGTTGTATGTATAGGATTCCTATGTTAGATGAATAAGTGTTACTTTCCCTGTCTGTTTATTTTAATTTTATTGACTGCAAGAATACTATATTAATGTGATATATCTATTTTCAGGAACTGGTTACATGGGAGATAAAAATTACTTATATTTTCAATTTTTGTCTGTATAATATGCCTTGATTCTTGATAATGTCTGTGTAAGGAGTATGAAACACATAGCGGCAATATCTGAATCAAAACTTAGAATCCCAAATATATATTGGCTGCCCTATAGTTATCAGATATATAGTAAAGTAAGCATTTGTTGATTGGTAAACACACTTTTGCTAGTTTCATTAGTCTTCCAGGTGTAACCCTATATAATTGAGTGTTACAAATTCTATAACCACTCCATGTAGTCCTTCTCATGTATTTGGCTTTCCATAAGAGTTGTCATACAATCTTGTCTTTACCTGCTCTTTTTGTGAGAAGCCAGTATGTTCCGGTGTGAATATTCCTGGCTCTATAGTTTTCATGATTGTAGAAGCTCATATATTCTTTTTGGAGATTTAGATATTCAACAGATTTAACGGGTTGAATAAAGTAAATCACAATGAACTGAGGGCTGGGGGAAGTTATGGACCAAAGGGTAAAAGAATCACAATGAAAATGTTAATATTTCCAAATACCCTTTCTCAGCTACCAAACAGCATACAAAAGGCAATAGACATGTAACATGGAGATATGTATCCCCCCACAAAAAAAACCACCAAAAAAAAACATGTTCGTCTAGTGGGAAGCCGGGCAAAGAGTAAAATTCTCACATGATCCATTTGTAGTAGGTAGTGTCATTGAGTGTTGAGATGTTATTCTGAAATGATTAATGACAAAGTGATAGAAGCTGATAGTTGACTCTTAGTCGCTTTTTTAGCATGGAAATAGTACGCAGCTAAATAAGTGAGAAATTGATTGTAAAGTCATTTCGGTAATTTGTGCAATGAGCACCCATCAGATTATATTATATGAAAGTAGAATATAATAAAAGGAAGTTTTGGTTTTCTGTTTATTTTTACTATTGTTATTGCTATTGTTGTTGTTGTTGTTGTTATTATTATTATTATTATTATTATCATCATTATTATTATTACCAGAAAATAACATGCATTCTACGAACGTTCAATTGTTATAAGAGGAGGTGGTGGCTGTGAAATTTCAATTCTTACTTTGCCCTTGACAAAAGTGTGCTCTTTTCTCCTAATCTAATTGCATTAAAATGTGCACACACTATTGAACGTGCCCCGCACTTATCTTTTCTCTCATAAAACGTGATGTAAACCTTACCAGAACTCACTAAAAAAAGATGTGAGAATGCTCTGTTTTCTTTGTACGATTTGAAATCAGCGAAAAATTGATTTTTAAAAATATCAAAATATGCCTATGCCTGCTGTATGCAAAATGGTTTATAATCCATTATTTCAACGATTTTTTCATCTTGTGGTCAAAAAGCCTTTCATGATTACATCAGAGGATCTTACTCACTTTCTTTATAGATGATAATTATTATTATTATTTATTATTGTTATTATCATCATCTTGGGAAAGATAAGCTTACAATCTGGATTCAGTTAAAGGCAAAAAGAAGGCCTGAAATCTGGAATAGGACAGTGTGTGAATTTACACAAAAATAATTTTCTTACATTTTCCTGAGATAAAAGGAACTACTAATAGTGATGAAATTAAAGGGGAGCAGGCACTAGTAATGCAGATAGATAGCATCAAGTAAAGATCTTTCTTTATCAATAACCTTACCTTTCGGTGTAAGGTTGATCAAGTAAAGATGCGAAATGTAAATGTGCAAGAAAAACAACCATAGAGGAAAAAAAGTGGTGTGTGGAGTGGGGGATTAATACCACTTTTCTTCCTATATGGTGTTTTTATGGCTTTTTCCATAAATTTAGTAATAGTAAACAGTTTTGTTCTACAATTATTAAACTTTGTGTTTCATTAATGGCAATGATATTGATTCAACTTTTTCTATGAATGCCAGTATATAAAGCGAATCAATAAAGTTAATCTTAAGTCACTTTTTGAAAAGGACTCGACATTATCAGAGAGAAAAATGACAGTTTAATCCTTTGTGAAAAATGACAATTAATCACTTATTGCAAGTTAGTGTGCGAATTTATCTATTTTATATTTCACATTTACTTTTGTATATAGATAAAGTTCTGTTTGTTTTTTTATGTCTTGCAGCAAGGCCTTTAAAAAAAAAATTATTATTGCAGTGATACAAACTCATTGTAACCACGTTATCTATTGCTTATAATGTCATTGTCATCGTCTGATCATGATTTCCTTTTCCCTGAAATTACAGCTATGAGTCCAACATTACCAAAGCTCCAGAGAAGGAGGAAGTAAAGAAAAAGTTTGACCCTACCATTGCATTTGTGGAGGATTACCTGTGTAACATTGTCAACAAGGCATGGGCTGATGGAGAGCAAAATAATCTTACCTTTGAGGTAATCTCCCTGTTTTCTTGTTTGTTTTTGTTTATGTTTTTTTCTTCATCTTTGCATCATATTTAAGCTGTCAATAACTGGGAGGCGGGCGGTTGGCGGGACCCCTTCTGTGGGCCGGGGGGTGCTAAACCGGTCCACACTCTTTCCTTTGTCTTCTCTC
>JARBEQ010302612.1:0-17167 GCA_030265355.1 Tritonia tetraquetra
ACCTTGATCCAGAGAAATCCAGACTCATTGTGCTGGCCCTACACTGTAATGGTAAAAGGGAATTGGATAAAGAAGAAGAAAGAAAGATGTTTATTCCCTGTAAATGTTTTTGAATTGTTTTTATTGTTATTTCAGAATGGCCAGACATTACTACAACTTGCATTGGAGATGGGTAACGAGCACATCATACGAGTCGTCAGTGGTATAAGGCCCTCAATGGTAAGTATCAAAATGGTAGACATTAATGCTGTTTCTTGCTGACTGCGTAAAATCGATACAATTTCACTGCATATTATGTGATTTGACTTTGTAACTTGAAATAAAATCAATAAAAGCCTACTCTTTGTCTATAACGTTTTATAAATTGCTATTCCTTTTTCGATACAATGGGTTTGTATAATGTTTTGATGAAGTGAGGCTGTAGAGTATTGTGCTCCTTTAAAAAAACAAAAACCTAGATTTAAAATCAATAGGCTTATGAAATCACAATGTTTAACATAATTCTATGGTAAGTTCGGTATAATATCTATTTTGGGGCCGGCAAAATGAAATGGTTTGGTGGTGAGGACTATGACAGACAGACAGTTTTATTGTGTTTTATGAAAAGCAGACCTGCTCCTTAAAAGGGCATGACCATCCAACCAGTTTTGATCTATTTGAAACAACGTTGTGGCTACATCAGAAATTCAGATGTGTGAAAAATGTAAATAAGCAGAGAAATACACTGTCACAGTTTTTATTTTATCAACAGTATTTTTATGTGCTGTGTTATTTGATAAGCATTGTTTGGTGTGCTGCTCACAGCTTCAATAAATGATGATGTACAGTGGGATGATCACCTGCCTGTCTAAAATCCTTGGTTTATAGCATTCCCATCTATATGTTGGCTACCATGTAGTCAGGGAGAATACAATTAATTATTATAGTTGGCTTGTTCACCATTTGAGGTAGAACATGGAGCTGGTCCCAACACTGCGTCGTGGTATTATTATAGGTTTGGATCGGACAAACAAGGTATACATAAATACAAATGCAATAAGCTTTGAAGATTGAATGGATTGAAATAGTGTGCATTAGGATAAATGAAGATACGTAATTATTTATTGTCACTCTTGAAACTGTTGTATATTCTTTAAGTTGTTTGTTAACGTTTTACCTACGACTCATATTATTCTCACTATGAAATGTTTGAAACAATTACGTAAGTCTAAAAATATTTTGTATGCAGAACGATGAACCAGCTGTTGTATGCCAAAACAATTCTGTGTAATTAAATTTCCTCTCTATATATCTCACCTTACCGTGGTGGGGAGACTCGTGCTATCTAATGATTTTGAAGGCTGTGCCAAATAGTTGCAACCATACTAGAAAGGCTTCAAATGAAGGTACAGACTAACGAGCTACGAGGCCTGGTAGGACACCGTAGGTGACATCCCCATCACCTACTTAGGCTAAAGTGAGTTGATCACCTGCTTGCCGGAAACATTTATAATTCAAAGTAAACTCTATGAACAGTCCGATTCACGGATGGATATCACAATGACGTCTGCACGGAAATGGTTTGCGAATATCGGGATGCGGATAGGGCAGATATTGTAGAAAAAAGAGAATGTTAACTAACCAAAGCAAAAGGAAAGACTAGTGATAGAAGTCCGTGGAGAAATGTTATTAATACATAAGCCTGACACTGAAAGGAACAAAAGTTTAACGATTAAGAAAAAAGGGCAAAAAGAAAGCAATTAAATTTTGAACCTAATCAAAATGTTTCATTCAATATTCATTTTTGAACAGGAATTTGCTCACAGTGTGCTGGCAGGAGATGCTCAAATGCTGAAACGTATGCTGAGGTTAAAGCTGAAATTGAATATAAACTTTCGAAATTTGGTAAGTGATCTTTTCTGACCAGAATCACATACACACACAGATTCACAAACACACACACACACAAACACACACACACACATGCACATGGGGCGTCCCTAGCTCAGCGGTTAAGTCACTTAACCTTGGACGCAGAGGTCTGGGTTTGACTATGCACTAAAATTGTGTAAACAATTTCAAAAAAGATATACACTTCTGTAAATGTTTTATTTGTAGCAAATAAATTACCGGGTTCTTTTATCTAGCATAAATCAATGTCCTTTATATTAACAAACAATTTGTATTTTTTTCTACTTTTTAGGGTGACAGAGGAAAGACGCCATTGTTTTATGCCCTACAGCAAAACAGTAGTGATATGGTACAGACGCTGCTGGACAGGGGAGCCAGGGTTGATATCACTCTCAAAGGAAAGGAAGATGTACGTAGTAGATTAATGGTGGCAATGAAGGTAGGAAAATGTGAAAGTGCCAGAAAAACGACCATGTGGTTGTGTCAACTGTGGGAATCAAACCCACACCTGTGAATTGCAACTCCGTCTCACGCTGTACCAACTAAGCCATGGTTGGGACGTGACATGTAGGGTTTACAGGATCATCAAGGGATATGTCTTTTGTAGATGTTTTAAAGTTCGTAAAAGATTTTCTGTACCGATAGAATTGTTGGATTGATATTGATTTAACAGTGCTTCCTTCCTTAATGGCATCAATCACTCAAATTGTTGTGTCCTGATGTTAAAAAAGTGTTACTCACTTTTGGACATACAAGGTCACTTCACTATCTCCTATTGAAATGTTCATCTGTGATAGGACTTGAAAATTATACATGTTCCCCAGAGGCAGAGCCTTTAAAACTCTCGAGAAAAATATATGTTCCTCAGACAATTCGCACCCCTGGGTTTAGTATTGAAAGAGAAAACAAGTCACAGTGGGCTGATCACCTGCTTGGCCAAATGTCTTGATCCAGAGAAAATCTGCCTCATAGAGCGGGCCCTACACTGTAATGGAAACAGGGAAACTGGAAAAGAAAGAAAGAAAGGGAAGTAACTTAACCATTCAACCAGGGACACTGTCTTAAAGAGTTATGGGTTGTGTTTTGATTGGACACTCCAGTCATCTGCACACATTCATCTATGTCTATATAGAGAGTGGCAATTAACATGAGATTTATGTTCTGTTTGTTTGTGTAATGTCCTGTTTGTGTAATGTCCTTCTCATTGATGTAAGAAATATACGTTGCATTCAAAGCTAAGGAAACTTATTATTATTCAAAATGTTATTAAAACCATCTGCCATAACTTTGAAAAGACTGTAAAATGCTGCACAAAAATTTAGTAGATTATTTAATGGTCTTCAGCTTTGATTCTGTAGGATTATGAAATACATGATAATTGAAGTTTCTCCGCTTTTGTTCCCTAAATTTCAGAGTGACATTCCTCTATTTTTTGCGGCCTTGAATTCTGATCCGCCCATTTCCACCAATCTACTCAAAACGGTCATCCCTATTTCCCCTATACGGGTCGACACTCTCTTCTACAAGGTGATTTAGATTTCCATGACCCCTTGCTGCTGCTGAGAGCATGAATATATTGAAGTCTCTTTGATGGTGTTATTAAATATTTTCATATAAGTCTAGGACAAAACATTCATTCATTCATTCATTCATTCATTCATAACTTTCTTGATGTGATCTTGATTTATACAAACAGGTGTAAAGTTTAAAGTTGTTAATTTTACGCCATTGGCAACTCATTATGAGTCATAGCAAAGATAGGACATCTGGTTTACGGTCTATCTTGGATAGGACTTGATCCCATAAGGAATCCACCTCACCAGAGCCATAAAAACTCAGAGAAAGTCTGAAGGAAAAAAATTCCCACGGATTCGGGCCCAGGACCTGCATTACGGGAATACATTACTGCTACGCTACTACACCCCCCAATCTTGATTTATACAAACAGGTGTAATACAATGATGCTATATGAGTAGGTGTAGGAACAGATAGGATCAATTAATCTATTTCTACCATATGATTAAATAGAACACAATATATTGTCCACATCATCGTTATAATCATAAGTGATAGTTTGTTTTGTAGTTGTTGTCTGTTGTTCTTGAATGATCACAAACAATGTGTTTGTAAAAAAGCCATATATGTTTACTATTGCTCTCTAGTGTAAATAAAATGTGTAACTATAGACATGTGGTAAAAGTTTTAAAATTTTAAAGATTTATTCATCATTGTTATTTTAAGGGAATTTACATTTTGTTGTTTTTTATTATTGTTATCAGAATATTGTGATCTTGTCTTTATAAATGTGATGTTTGTAAGTGAATAGAAACCACCAAAAAGATATCCAAGATGATAAGTATTCTTTTTAATGTTTTTTTTCCCCCAGGGATGCAACATTTTATTTTACTGTATAGAAAACAACACAGGTCAGCAGTTGATAGACTTCATCCTGGCCAAAGGATCAGCCTATCTGGTCACACAAAGGGTAGAGGTTAGACACTTGTTTTCTTCATGAAGTTTCATCAGATAAAATCTCTCTTTTCTTTCATTTTTTGTAACAAAATATTATTAATAGATTATGAGTGTTTGGAGAAGTTCAAAATGATCATTCTCTATATGTGTGTTTGTAATTAATTATGATTGTGTGTATGTGAGAGAAAGAGAAAGAAAAAAAAGAAAGAAAAGATTTTTCGTTTGGCATACCTGTATTGCATATATTAACATTTTTGATTGGCTCAGGTTACGCCTGAACCATTAATGAGATGTTTTCATAAAAATAATGTAGTGTGTCTTAAAACAATATACTTTTCCTCAAGCTAATTTAATTGTTTGTTTGACTTATTGAAATTAAGCCAGCATCTGTTTGAATTCAAAATTTGTTTGGCATGCGTTTCCCACACTTAAACCAATCCTCAGAGTGGCCTCTTCCAGGTGTGAGACCCAGAGAGGATGTTGACTAGCTTTCTGATGGAAGGTTTTTTATTTGTTCACCTTTTGATTTGTTTCCACTAACAGAACAACAGGTGTCCAAGAGAGGTAGCAGAAGAATCCAAGCGTGAATGGGTTACTAAAGCAATAGACAATGTAAGTGTTTTTCTTTGTTTGTTTGTTTGTTGATCGAACCCCATTGATAATGCAGAGAAGTGTTGGGGCCAGCCATATGTAACTAACTACTTTTATTTGTCTATTTAGATCCTAAGAGGTCATGAAATTCTCAATTTAAAAGTACGCATCTTTTGACCATTTCTACTTTTTTCATTGTTATAACTTTTGTTGCATATTTTTTACTAGAATGATGAATTGATATTTACAAATGTGACTTAAAGATGTTATTTATGATTTTCAATTGTATGTGATGATTCGAGTGATTTGTGTTCCCGTATTCAGGCTGTGGTGAAATGGATGTACCAAGATGATGGTTCAAACAGGCAGATTCTGGTTTTGCAGGGATATCAATTCATTCCAGTGGCCATTCAGGTTAGGATATTATGATTTATATTCAGTCCTAAAAAGTTCGAACTTTGTTTGTTTTCAAAGGCAGTTCAACATACTTAAAAATTCCACATGAATCTCCAGGGCAGCCATGAAAACTCTGAAAGGTCCAGAGATAAACTGCTTACCTCAGGATGTGGAGGTGCTGCCTAGAGAGGATTTTGCCTCTTGACCTTTTGTTTTCAACTCTGACTTGGAGATTTATGTGGAGTTTCCTGAAATCCTCTTTAAGAACTTTAGAGATAACTTTATTTGGTTGAAACTGTGACACTTTTAAACCAAAATACTGCGAAGCAATTCTTTATATCACATACTAGCCTTATAACATCTATGGGACAAACACAAAACATATGAAAAGCATGTCAAACTAATAAATTCAATGGAAATAAGTTATTTTCAGAGAGAGTGTAAGAGGTTTTGTTTCATCTGTGACAGAATGTCTAATATATCATTCTTATTGTTTCCAGAACCATCCGAACGTCCTAGAAAATACTCAAGTTGATACATTTTATCGATATCTATCTATTTATCAGGTATTTATCTATTTATCAGGTATTTATCTATTTATCAGGTATTTATCTATTTATCGGGTATTTATCTATTTATCAGGTATTTATCTTATTCCATGATGTTTTTGTTGTTCTCATTTTCAAGTTATCAGATCAAACAATAGTTACAGTACTATTTTGTAAGGCATTAACTCTTTCTATACCACATGAATTTAGACTTCTGGCACAATGATTTCATTGTACGTACAAAATAAATAGATGTGTTTACATTTTGCTCTTTATACACCTTATCATGGATAAACATTTTTGAATATGTAATGTCATATACCTACTGTTGCAAAGATAATGCCTCATGGATTACCAGTCAACTCCAATTTAATCGCAACTTTTTCCAAGAAACGGAATTAATTTTATATAAATGTCACTATTAATCTCAACTCACTTCAGATAATCGTAACCCAGTGACACCTTGCCTCTGATTTTTGGTCAGATTTTTTTCTGATTTCACACTTTTTTTCTAAACAATGATTGTATGCCTCTGTTGCCAACAACCATAATGATACAATAGCTTTACACTGATTGTGGGTGTAGCAGACTGTAAAAAGCGCTATTGGCCTTGCATAGAGACAACTCCAGCCCCGCCCCTAGCCCGCAAGAAATGACTACACACGCTGTCTAAACAACAACAACAAAAACCACTAAAAAATCTTTGTAATGAGGCCTTGACAAGTCCGTAAAACTCAGAGGGCAAAATTATCTATGCAAAAAAATATAGAAAAATATTGCAACAGACATTCCTAGTCATCAAGTAGTGATAGGACCCTAAATGACTGGGCCCACGGTGAAATATGGTTTATCACAACCTCAGATAATAACAACAATGTTGCATCTCCCATCGTATTAACCGTGAGTTGACTGTCGTTGGTAAAATTAGGGACACATGGTTCACTGATATGTAGGTAGATGGTATAGAAATGGTTTATCAAATAGTCATGTTTTTATCATCTCCTTCTCAGGATCAAATCTCCTTGCTACACAAAGCTGTAGAGGAATGCGATGAGGAGACAGTCAGACACATTGTTTACTTTCGCCATCCTGATGAGCACAGCCTGGACCCCTGTCTTGCTGACAGTCGGATGATGGTTTGTGGAAACATTTCCTGTCTTTCTTTTTTTCTTTCCGTCTTTCTTGCTTTTTCCCAGCGGTCTGGATTCTCTCTCTCCAGAAGTTCCTGTCAAGGTCATCCTGTATGTCTCTCCAGATCAAATCCATCCATCTTGGTCTTCCTCAAGGTCTTTTACTGTCATGTCAACAAATCTTCTCACCCATCTGTTCTCTTCCTTTCTTTTCCTGTTTCTTAACTTTTTAGGTAAAAGCCACAGGATTATAGAAATGGTGACAATTTGACATACACCAACTTAGTTTTACCATCTTTGGTATAGAATATTCTTTTGCCAATGTGATGTCAAAAGATTTTTTTATTAACTATAATCTACTGATTTGAAAATTTACAAGTGATCGACCATTGCATGATAATGAGGTCTTGCCTATTTAGATGTTTGAACATTTTTAGCAGTAACTGTTTACCATTTAGAAGCACACACAATTGTATGGTCAGAAGGAGAGAAAAAACTTTTCGTTCTTTAGTTGTTTGAGATGATGCATTTTGAGCAATGAAAATGAACTGATTTTTTCAATGTTTCTCAGGGCGATGGCCAGCCCCTGTTGCATAAGGCTGTTTTGAGGAGAAATGTTGTCATCACACAAATCTTGTCTGAGACTTTAGTGTACCAGAGAAAACAGCGTTTGGATTCTATTCGAGATCAGGTATTGTTTTATTTTGTTGCTATTCACTTCATTGTTTTTTATCTTCGTTCTTTCACCATCATAGAGGGGGTCATAGTGTAACATTAACACATTTGCTTTGTGCGCAGAAGGTTCTTGGTTCAAATCCCAATGGTGTCATATTGGATTTTGTCTTTTGGACATTCTCTAAGTTTTTATAACTCTCACCATTTTTGGACTGAAAACCAGTTCCTTTCTTTCATGTCATCTATAATGAGTTGCCAATGGTGTAAACTTTAAACTTTTTTCACTTTGATAAATTGATGATTTAAGTTGAATGATTTTAAAAGTTTATTGGTAAATTATTTTGCCATTTTGGCTGAGATTTTACACAAGAGTTTTAATTAATGATTTTATTGTGGTTGAGATTGCTGTTGAAATAAGACGAGTATTTCTTTCTTCTTAGTTCTTTCGTACAGTCCTGCATTATGCATATGCTATGGAAGACAGCAAAGAACTTGTGAACCTTCTTCTAGACTACGGTGCATCAGAATTCACTATGGACAAGGTAAAAGTGATGTTTTATTAGTTTACTACTCCATCACTGTTTGTTTTACATTTTCTTCCTTGTCCAAAATGAAAAAAACTTTATTTTGTAAAGAAAACCTTGTGGTCCAATAAGCAATGATCCAGCAAGCCTTTTTTGTGTATATTGTGGTTTGAGAGAGTGATGAATTATGTACAAACTTATTTCTTATCACATGTTGGGGCAAACCTTTCATCTTTTTAAAATGGCACTTATCACATTTTGTGGTCAAACCATTCAACTGTATATAATCAAGTAGGAGTCCAAGAAAATCTTTTTAAAAGTTTTGTGATTGAGGTATTAACAAGATTTTAGTGACCACACAGAAATGTTCATTCAACATGTTGGTATTTGAAAAAGAGCAACATGATTACATTGATGTGTAATTTGTCACAGAATACGAATAGCTTTATTTTAAAATGAATTTCAAGTCAAATAAAATATTCAACTAGGCCACAGTCTGCTTCACGTAACCAAAATAGGGTTAAACCATTGCAGTCACAGTGTCGGTGCTCAAAATGAAATAATGTTCAATGTGTCAGACGCATTTGTCTGACATGACTTTAATGAGTTAAAGGTGCTGAAGGACACACCTAACTGACTTTTCTCCTTATAATTGATTCACGTGTTTGTTTCAGGATCAAAGATCACCTTTGGCTTTTAAAGACAGGAAGGGTCAGGAGCTGATGAACGATTTACTCCAATATCAATATCTTCAAGTGAGTGATGTAACTCCCGTTGTTGTCATTGCTTTAGGTCTAGTATTAGTTTTATTATGAACATCATTATATTTACAATTGAAATAGCTGGTGACACATCTCAAAGTGTTTTGCAAAGGAGTAATATGATCTGAACCATCTTAGACCCTGGAGGGCAGTTTGTCTTTTCATTAACTTGTGCCTTGAGGGACTAAACAAAGTAAATGCAAAGTTTGTCGATGATAAGATAAAAAACTTAACCAGTTTTAAATAGTATCCCTTTGTTTGGTGATGTTTGATTGACAAACTTTGCCTTAGCCTTCTTCAGAAATTCTAAAAGTCTGAAATGTTCCTATATTCCTAGTGAAGCCCTTTTGAGTGAAATAACGTCTCCAATTCATGGGAAACAACTCATGAACTGACCTCGCTCATTATATAGTAAAAACCAATGAGTTTTTTATTGTATGTATTTATCATCTTTGGTAAAAGTGCTTCCGTCTCTGGTCTACCAACAAATGAATGAGCACATTGTATATCATCGAGCATAAAATATGCTTGATAGTTTGAGAAAAGATCTTACTCATTTGTTCATCACCCACATAGTTATTGATCATTATTGTTTATGACAGGTAGAATATGAAAATATGTAGATAACCACTGATACCAGAGGTTGAAAGACATCAAATCTCTCAGCTTTATGGATTTAGTTTTTGTGTCTTCTGAAAATTAACCTCTCTGATTTCCCTGATTAAAATACAATGTGTAAATGTCCTTAAATCTGTCCCAGGATTTCCTCAATCTTATTACAATGGAGCTAGAGGTGGAATGTTTATATACCAAAGGCATGTTAACTCAGGCTTATAATTCTGTTTTTGATAATGCATTGTATTACTTACATTTCAAAGATCTGAGCTGTAATATGTTAGACAGAGACTCAATCCAACATTTTATTGTCTGAAATTGTGGATCATTTATAATAGTGCACGCAATTTAATGCAATTAACTAGTTAGAGGAAAAGAAAACATTTATTTGTTGTCAAGATGACAAAGTTGAAATTGAAATTCACCACCCTCCTCCTCCACAAGTCATAAGTACCAGTACCATTCAAAGAATGGGCATTTTTGCTTGTAACATGAAAGAAGGAAAGTGCCTTGCCTTGCAGATGGTAGTTCTTGCATAGACCTTTTTAAAAATTATTGTTGTTTTAAAGTTAACAAAGTAAATTAAGATGTAAGAGCTACTAAAGGACATCAAAGAGAGATGTAGAATATTTCAGGTGAGTACCCGTCCTGAGCTAACAAACAGCAAATAGGGACGTAGAATGTTTTGAGTATATACCCCTCCTCAGCAAACAAGCAACTCTTGAAGTTCTTACATTTTCATTTCCTTTATTAACCTTTGGTCCATAATCTCCAGCAGCCCTCGTTGTCTTGTTGTTTTAAAGATTTAGTTGTTTTAAAGTCATCACACTATTCTTGTCCTGTCCTAGGATTTCACGGAGCCAGAGCCTGACCCCTGGACCATCCCGATGCCAATTCCTGTCATTGACTTCCTACTGACCTCCTGTATCCACTCCAACAACAGGCCCTACTTGTCAAATGGTCTAGATCACCTGACCGGTCACATGACCTCCAACCATTGCCTTACTAAACTACCCTGCACTGAGATAACTGCAGTGAAAAACCCGTCCAGCAATGATAACAACAACACCTTGGCCAAGTCACACAAATTCAAGTCTGTTTCAGACACTAAGCTTCACAAAATGACCCCGCACAAGCCAAGCCTTGCAGCTCACTTTGCTCACTTCCCTGATGTTTTCTTCAAGTCCAGGCTGGGTAGAAAGCCTCATAATAAATGCAGCCTTGATGGAGTTCACAAGGATTACCTTCCCCTTCCCATGGAAAACCCGGATGGGTCACATGATAGTGAGGATGAGTATGAGTTTGGAGACGATGGAACGGATTGTAGAGACCTGCTTGATGAGAAGGAAATGAGAAAATCTACATCTTGTTGTGTGCAATGATTTATAAGTGCCTGTGTGCTAGTAATTAACTAGTATGTGGTCCTTGCTTTGCTTGAATTCTGTCAAAGAAATGTCATATTCCTCATAAGCATGTGTAGCTTTGCTGTTTAAATTCATTTGGAATTTCAAATCTTGATAACCAATGAAAACATTGAACCCTTTTGGAAAGCGCTGCCAGCCTTGAAAAGAATGTAAACCTCAACAACTTTAGATTTGAGACTTTTTGTGTTAAGTCGCCAGATTCTTAACACAACATCCTGGTGTATCTATATTCTTTTTATTGTGTCACAAGGATTCGTTCATTTCACTTCATCCTTGGTATAACTTTATGAGCAGAAACATTGTAGTTGGCTGGCTGTGGTAGAAAATGAAGCGGCTTAAATAATTTGTATAATCACCACGTATTGGTCCTGCGGATCGGAAGGTATCTTTTGGATACTTCAAGTTACGGGTATCACACTTGAAACCAGGTTTTCCCCTTTTAAAATAATACTTGTCCATTATTTATCATATCATTTGGCAAAGATATAAGCAAAATAAATTCATCAATTTGACTCCTATAAAGTGTTCCTGGTTCATTTCTCAATGCTCTACTTGGCACCTTTAGAACCGTCCACTTATATAGGTTTTACAAGGACATTTGATCAGCCCGTGCAATTCATACTGCTGTAAGTCCAGTGAATATCAATGTGGATCAGCTGTAGTGCTATGTGCAGGCGGCTATATGTTTAAGATTTATGTTTGATTCATATTTTTTCATTTTCGATGAAAGTCGATTGAGAATTCCCTAATTTGATATTGGATCAACATTTCATGATCACTTCAATGTAAAATGTATTTCTATACTTAATCTCAATCATTTTGAACAGTAGGAATGTTTGATGCATAAACGCTCTATTCATAGTAGGAAATATTCTCTGCAAGACTGCCAAATGGGTTCCGACAAAGTTAATTACTTCTTACCCTGAAAAGTTCCACTAATTAAAAAGAAAATATACGAACAGAATATTATGTATACATACTGTGCATCATGCTGTTTTCAGACTTTTTAATTCATCTACCATGATATAATCAATTTACTTTATTGTCAATATTTCTGAGTAATTCTAACGCAAAGTATTCAGTGCCCAAATAATGCCATGTTTTAAAAAATCTATTAACATATCAATTTATATCAAATTTTACTCTCTGAACATATGAGTTATAACTACTATTGATTTATGATATGAAATGTTGCTGACAGTCATTCACTGACTGGCTAAACTGCTGTTACAAATGATTGGCTTTGGGAATAAAGTGTTGTGATTTTATATTCTTGGCTCTCCATTGTATGTTAGATACAAAGATTGAGATGAAATTAGTGTCACATGTTGTATTAATCGTGCAAAACTATCTTGATTTGTAGCTGTCTTTTAAAAGAGATACAACTGGTCATAGTTCTTGATTGTTAGGAAAACTGAAATCTGTAACATGACTTGATTGTGAGTCAAATAATTGCATTTTCTTTTATTTATGTTTTCAACGCTGCTTTCAGTTCATCGAAAGAAAATATTTTTGTTTTCTTTGTCATAATGATAAATTATCTTCACCTATAAAATGTTAGCTAGAGATCACATTTTATCATTTGATTTTATATGAACCCCATTGATAATTTATTATAACATATCATTCAACATAAGATGAAAGTCAAGGCTGTTTCCGATACAATTTCTCTTTTGAGATGAATGAAGTATTATTATTACATTGTTATTATTCTATCATATTGAGAATTTCAACTTAAGCTGGATGATTTATTTAATGCCTTAGAAAAGGTTTTCAAAGCGCTTAAAAAGAGAACAAACCATCTTCTTTCTGTTGTGAATTAAACGTCCATCAATTACTGTACTTTCAGCCTTCCAGCTTAAAATGTTTCTTTTTTACTTTCTTATCCAGTTGCCTTTTACCATTATAGTGTAGGGCCAGCACTATGAGGATGGATTTCTTTGGATCGAGCAGGTGATCAACCCACTGTGACCTTTGTGGTAGGAATTAATTTTGCCCGGACAGCGACCTTGCAGCCTACTCTTATTGATTTTCAACTGCCAAAGGTTCTTTAACGTGCGCAATTGCACAAACCAAGTTTATCGTCCGTCTCCGATAGGGCTAGGTTCTTTGATCCAAACAAATAGTGGCATATAGGTTTTCACCGAGTTTCAAGGAGAAAAATACCCGACAGTGTCGCTGCCAGGAATTGAACCCGGTACCTTTCGCTTCAGAGGCAAGAACATTTAGTACCTCTGCGCCACTGGGACCCCAGCTTAAATTATAACCTTTAAAATTCATCTTGAATGTTGTCCTTAATTATTATTGTGGTCAGGCTTTGAGCTTAAAATTGATATATCGACAGAGCAAACTTTTTTGTAGAATGTCTATGAAAGAATATTAGCAGAAAATCATATGGTTTTACAATTTCCAAATTGGTATTTGATTTTTGTTCTGTAATGCTACGAGACCCAATTGATTTCCAAATAGAAAAGAATGGAGTGAAATTGGCAGGGTCAAAGTCTCAAGAAATGATGAAGAAGAGGTGTTGACTTGAACTCACCTGGGAAAAGGAAACAAATTCAAGCTACAATTACACTCTTTTAACTAAAGCAATAATTAATAAAAAAGAGTCTTGAGCATAAAGAAATGAAAATCAACTGTAACATCTCGATGCGCCTCGAGGATCAAAGAGAATTAATCCTTTAACTGCCACAGGGTTATTGGAAGCTGTTTACAGAGTACATTAAACTTTCTTTCTCTTTCTTCATCATTTCCTGGACTTTCTTTTGGTGTCACATTAAAGACTGTTTGATAATATACTTTTTTACCATGTGAATGAAAATATTTTAAAATAGACACGGCTTTTACCATTTGATTATTTCCTTGCGAATGTCAAATTGTTGCTCATGTAGTGGATAACCATGAATATCAAGGTTTGGTTATAACAATGAATACCATGGTTTGGTTATAACTGAATCCCACCAGGAAGTAACCAGTTTGGAAAGTGGTTGATGCCCCTGACACAGAATGGGTTAACTAGGCAAGATTAAATAAAGACTGATCTGATTTGTTGTAATAGCATAACAGTTAGTGACAGTGGGACTACTGTTGTGAATAACCATTATCAAAGATATTTTGAGCTAAAAGTGTTAGTAATGTCCGACTCTTTTTTTCTCTCCAATATTTTCTGAGTTTTCAAATTCCTGTCTCAAAGTGAAGGAGATATGAATCTGATATTCAAAATAAATGCATTTGTGTTCATGTTTTTTTTAAGTTTGCAAAACTAGCAAATGAAAACAAATTGTGATATTTTATATGATTTATTGTTTTTATAGAGCATTTTCTTTTATATAAATAAATATATATATTTTATTGAATACTGTAGTATTGTTGTTTGTTTTTTATGAAATATGATATTGAATAATGATGATTATGATAATCTAGTTTAGAAATGTCAGATCTGACAAATTTTTTACATGACTTTCTGTAGATTTTTTGTAATGCAATAATTCTATCAAATATTCATGATTAAATTATATTTTTCCAACTAACAAAAGACAAAAGAACAACAAACACCTAGTTTGAATCAAAATAAAATTGCAATAACCAAATTTAACATTTAAAGTTCATCATGAAAATTCTTTACAAAGTTTGTGATTTATGTGACTTATTTTTAGTGGAATAATCTTTTTTCATAGTTTTGTTGTGACCTGACACCGAAAGGTAAACCAGGAACTGAGAAAGATAGAAAGAAAGAAAAGTGTTATTGTGTGTGTAGGTTTTTGTTTTCTTTTGCTCTGTTCATCTTGAGGATACTTTTTGTCCTTTCCTATTTGTTACAGGGGAAGCAAGTTTAAACTTTCTTATTTATCTAATTGTTTTGGGTCTTTCTTTTTTAACTTGCCATTGATTTACAAATATTTATAATGTCATTCATCACTTTTTTTTGGAGCTTGAGGTTTGGTGACCTGTAGCTTATTCTGGTGTTGACTATTTACATTCTGCACTTAGTTTAAAGCAAAGGACGTCTGTAGTTGAGTTGTTAAGCCTTTAGTTGGGGTAATCTTCTGATCTCTGATCTAAGAATTTCCAAGGCTCTGCCTTTGAGGTCAATGTGAAATATTTAAGTTTTGCTGGACTGCCTTCATCGCTGTGTTGAAAAAGTGTAGCAGACATTAACTTATGATTCTATATATATATTCTTGGTTTTGTTTGGTTGTTTTTTGTGTGTGATACAAGAGTCAGAACTGACTCTGGACCCCATGGTGTGAGTTGTGGTCACCCCATTTCTTGTTTTTTGTTTAGTTGTTTTGTTTTGGTTTTTTTGTGGTTTTTTTTGGGGGAGGGGGGGTTGTTTTTGGTATCTTATTGTGTGTTTTTTTTTGTCTGTGTTTTTGTTTTATTTTGTTTAGTTTTTTGGGGTTTGGGTTGGTTTTTTTTTTTGCTTCAAGAGATTTTTAATCTGCCATTCTCTTCAAAGAATTTGCATTTGCTATTAAACAATGGACGGATATTCACTAAAAATTAACACCCAAATAACTTTTTTTGTGGCTGGTTGCTAAAATATTGTGCTGCTTAATATATGCATAAAATTATACTTGATAATATAAAAGTTTGATTCTTGTCAATTGTAATTGAATGTGATGTAGTATTCAAAGGAATTGTATTATTAATTTTGATAGTTTATTTTATAAAGACATGACGTGGTGCAATACATTCGTTGTATCGAATATCAAACCGAATATTGTGTGCAAAATAAAATGCCTATCGTAACTCCACAGCTATTTTTTTGTTGTTGTATAATCCTGGTATGCAGTGTGATTTTTTTTTGCTGAATACCGCAAAGTGGTGTTGGGATCAGATATTTGTTCAGCCCTAAAATACCTCCATCTGGGTGCAAGTGTCCCTGATTATATTAATATATAGACCACAGAGCTGAAAATGTAATGGATCCAGGTATTTAGGACAATCAGGTGAGCATCCCACTTTGTTCATAATCCTTCCTATGACTGGTAAAGACATTATTGTTGCCCGTGTGGCTGGCTACCAATCAGCTATACTCACAACAACAAGCCACCTTGGGTAGCATCATATTTGTTTTTTCACAGCTAGTCATGTGCCATATTTTTTTTATTGTTTTGTTATCCAAACTGCATACTACCGCTAAGCATTGCTGAACATAGTATGTACTGGAAAAACTGGATCAGGTAGATAAGGCAAGCACGTGATCGTGAGCAGATTTTACCACATAAGGCAATACCACATTTCAAGTTTATATATTAGGTACATGGGGCGTCCATGGCTGAGTGGTAAAATCACTCTGGATGAGGAAGTCTGGATTCAAATCACGCCTACGCTTTTGCAGGATTTTTTCTCTGGATCTTTCAAAGTTTTAAGGCTCTGTCCTGGATCTCTCAGAGTTTTAAGGCTCTGTCCTGGATCTCTCAGAGTTTTAAGGCTCTGTCCTGAATCTTTCAAAGTTTTAAGGCTTTGCCCTGGATCTCTCAAAGTTGTAAGGCTCTGTCCTGTATCTCTCAACGTTTTAAGGCTCTGTCCTGGATCTCTCAGAGTTTTAAGGCTCTGTCCTGAATCTTTCAACGTTTTAAGGCTTTGCCCTGAATCTCTCAGAGTTTTAAGGCTTTGCCCTGGATCTCTCAGAGTTTTAAGGCTCTGTCCTGTATCTCTCAACGTTTTAAGGCTCTGCCCTGGATCTTTCAGAGTTTAAGGCTCTGACCTTGAGATTTCAAAATCTCTGACTTGTAGATTTCTGATTCAACTACCTTTGCTATAAACATTTTGCGTTGAGTAAAACCAGAAACCTTTCAAATAAATCACAAAATTGATAGCTTTTTTGGTGAATAATGTTAAAGTGAAACTAGTAAGATGGTCAAGATTGTATACAGAGAAAGGAAGCTGACAACAAAGTGAAAAGAAGGCATGGCAGTGCCTGGGGAAAGACCCCAAAGGAAAACCTAGAAGGAAATGGATGGATAGTAGCAAGGCCTTCTATATATGGTAAAGACGGCCTTGATAGTAGGCATAGCTACGGCCATGATAGTAGGTCCAGCTACGTGAAACTCACGATGATGTCCCCAATATAAACATCTGACACAGGAGAATCCACGCCATCTATAGGAAAAAGCAAGAGAGAGAAAGGCG
>JARBEQ010302723.1:0-13340 GCA_030265355.1 Tritonia tetraquetra
TTTGTTTGAAGCCATATGGCGGGCGCTGAAATGACCTTTCTGTGTCGATAGAGCCCTAAAACAGCAACAAACAAACAGTGGCCTTGCAGCCTACTCTTAATCTCTTATCGATTTTCAACAGCCAAGGGTTCTTTAACGTGCGTAACGTGCACACAGGACCTCTGAGTTTATTGTCCGTCTCTGATAGGACTAGGTTCTTTGATCCCACTTACTTGAATAGGATCAGAGGAGTGGCATATACAGGTTTTCACCAAGTTTCAAGGAGAAAAATACCTGTCGCTGCCGGGAATCAAACCTTTCGCTTCAGAGGCGAGAACCGCACCTCTGGGCCACTGGGACCCCCAAGCCAATGGGACCCCCTTATTCGATAGACGAGTATCCTAATTTCCTGACAATATGGCTGACAAATGGTAATAAACAGGAAGAAGGCAAGACACTGACAAGCCGAGAGTTAAATCAATGGTAATAAACAGGAAGAAGGCGAGACAAGCCGAGAGTTAAATCATTACAGGTGTTAAAATAAAAGGATTAAACTCTCCTCAGTCACAAACAAATATAAGAAGGAAAGATGAGAGTCGGCATAGCTGACAAATACTTTATTTTGAGCCCTCCTAAAGTGACATAAAACGACTTGAAAAACAATCTCTCTTTCCTCTCACTCGCTCTTTCCCACTCACTCGCTCTTTCCCACTCTCTCTCACACACACATTCTTAAGCACATACAACCACTCATGGACTCATTCATGTATTATCCACCCTCTTCACATACATACACACACACACTCACATATGTATATAACTGCACATAGATTGCTCTCGTATCTTTGAACAGTCAACAGTGATAATAATAATAATAATATAATGAATAACATTACCGACGTGCCATACACAAACAAAAAGATTTTTAATGTAATGAAAAACATGAGCATAATCAAAAAATAATAACAAATAAATAATGATCATATTGCTACAGGAATTTATCTTATTCCTTTCTTATGAGTTTGATTATTTGAGAGGTCAAAGTGTGAATCAACAAAAATGAAAAATAATATTTATCTAAAACAAGGGAGGCAATCACATTCTCACTTGACTCAGATAATCCTGGTAACTAACCCATCATTACGTACGTAGATCAAATCAACACATATACAACAATAATGTCATAACTTAATACCGTACACGTTTTGAAAATAAAAATTCGATCATTCAAACCTAACAAAAAGCTTCAGAGGGAAAATCCATTTTTTTCCTCTTTTTCATTCAACAAATAATTTACAACTAAAAACAAATGATTTGTTCTATTAACAGTAACAAAAAAATTCCCAACACAACTTTAATCAATTTGGAAATAATAAATAGCACTAACTGTTATCGACCCGACACCCACGGTACCTGGTACCTACTTCCACTCGCTTGCTCCGCATTGATTAATTGTAAACCTATTTCTCCGATTCCATACAGCCCTTCCCTTTGTATTGCTCTCCCCGATAAGTGAAAGTCTTTTTGATTTTTTTTATTCCACAATCTCAGAAAGTTAAAACAAAACAAAAGAAGATCATCATCACTTAAGAAGAGAAAAAACCAGTAAATTACAGACGAGAAATAATTAGTAATATAAAAATAAACACTCGGCAATAACTAGAATAGAATATTAAATTTTAATTGTAGATCGTTTGAAAATGTTTTCAAGAGGGCTCATCATTTTGAGTTCTGCCATAAAGAAAATAATTAACAAATTAAAAAAAAAAAATCCACATTTTCGACATGATTTACTTCAACAATAAAACTGTATGATTATTTACAAGATTGACAATATCATGATGACTCAGTGACTCAGTAACAATAATCATAATAGCAATACACTGATACTGACATCAAAAGGTATTTTTATAAAAATGACCAACCACATAACTCACCTTAGCCGAATATAAATAAAGCAGAATCCAGAACTTGTCCATTTCAATTTCAAATTAATCATTTTTCGATGGTCTTGAAAAATCTTTAAAAAATATAAATCCACAATAGACTTCACAAACTCTCAACGTGTCATGCAGCTCACAGGAACCCATCAAATGTAATAGTAGTAGAAAAAAAAACAACTTTAATTTTTAATCGACCCAACCCCACTTCACAATAATTTATCACCCCCCACTTTCACAATTAAAATGTTCATTTTTTTCTTTTCCCTTTAAATTTAACGTTAAAAGATCCATGAAAACAATTTATAATAAAAAATTGAAATGACACATTGTGGAATTGGCCTTGACCAAATCGTTACCCAACCCATCATCAAAAACACACAAACACCATTCCATCAAATTCAACAACTCAAAATCTGTGGGAACAACAAATGTGTAGAACGGTAATAATAATAAATTAAACACCAGAGGAAATGTGTTTCTCATGGCCTTTCCAAGAATTGGGGTTTCTCAAGGCCTTTCCAAGAATTGGGGTTTCTCAAGGCCTTTCCAAGAATTGGGACTCATTAACTGTGGTTTGTGACACAAAGGGTTGTCCAAGAAGATGACGATGGCTGTGATAAAAGGTGGAAGAAGTTTTATCTTCCATTCATTTTTTTTAATGGCGGGAAAACAAGAGCCTTGCATCTTTCAAGGCATTGCAAATGTTCATTCTTTCCTTTCTATCCATAAAATTATGACGTGGAACTTTTCTAAACGGAGGAAAAGCTGGTGGAGTGGCTACAAAAAGCACTTATTTCGTGGAGACCATCGTGAAAGGACTCGTCACCAAGTGACACAACGGATGACCTAGTGAATACTAAACCATAATAGTACGATAAGAAAGACAGAATAAATCAATGGCCATGCCAGACGAGTAAATCAATCCACCGTCCACCCTTCTTGGCCACTCCTGCCACGTATGGCCACTCCCCAAAGATTTGGACTACGTAACATCTTTAGTTTATCAGTCTCGGGTCAAAGGTCAAAGAAGAAACACATTTCAAATATACAGGAAGAATCCAAAATAAAAATTTGGAACATGAGTGAAGTGATGTGATCGTACTTTCTTGAATGGAGAACTCACTCATACTCAATGTTCATTATACAACAGTCGTACGATATCATCATCTCTCACACATGGGATCAGATCAAAACATGACAACAGAAAAAAAATGTTTGATAAAAATAATCATAAAAACATAATGGATTTTTAGATGACGTTGGGAGTTTCCAATGACTTTTAAAAAAAAGTATAAAAAATGTAATCACAGAACGGTGAAATGAGGGTGCCAGTGTGGTGGTATATGGATGAACAATAGAATTTTCATAAATAGTCATGAAAACAACTATAACACAAGACTGCCAAAGTTTGCAATTAATGTTGTTGTTCAGTCCAATGTGCCCATATAATATATTGTATTAGACATCCCAACACACACACACACACACACATCCACATTTAAATATATCAAAACGTTCACACTGCCTATATCTATCGACAAAATCACATTACTGGATTCTTCTTGACTTATAAAAATCACCCAAAAAATGTTATTTCATCAATAACAAGAAAATAATATTTACGAACACGAAACAGTCAAGGCATAAAACTCTTGATTACTTTTGAGTAGAATCAATCATGAAGATTTGAAATTTTTAAAAGCCTTCAGGAAGTGGAGGAAGGTAACAGCTGATAATCAAATCCCATTAAAAGATTCCATCCACCAACTTCATAGAAGTCACAATGTCAAACCCAGCCCCTGACAAGAATAGTTCTTTTTAGGATTGTTCAAACTGATTTTCTTTCACAAGAGTCCAAGAACCTGATTCTTTTCATACATCGTAAACCTTTCATACATCGTAAACCTTTCGTTCCATCATAAACCTTTCGTAGCATCGTAAACCTTTCATACATCGTAAACCTTTCATACGTCGTAAACCTTTCATACGTCGTAAACCTTTCGTACATCGTAAACCTTTCATACATCGTAAACCTTTCGTACATCGTAAACCTTTCATACATCGTAAACCTTTCGTACCATCGTAAACCTTTCATTCATCGTAAACCTTTCATACCATCGTAAACCTTTCGTTCCATCGTAAACCTTTCGTTCCATCGCAAACCTTTCATACATCGTAAACCTTTCATACGTCTTAAACCTTTCATACGTCGTAAACCTTTCGTTTCATCGTAAACCTTTCGTACCATCGTAAACCTTTCATACATCGTAAACCTTTCGTACATCGTAAACCTTTCATACATCGTAAACCTTTCATACATCGTAAACCTTTCGTTCCATCGTAAACCTTTCGTTCCATCGTAAACCTTTCGTACCATCGTAAACCTTTCATACATCGTAAACCTTTCATACATCGTAAACCTTTCGTACCATCGTAAACCTTTTGTACCATCGTAAACCTTTCGTACCATCGTAAACCTTTCGTACCATCGATAAATACAATCAGCAAAGAATAAATCAAACCAGACATTTCAATCTTACACATCCTGGCTGTTAATCGATGTGATGACATATCAGGTACCATTCACTGTTTTCATTTGATGTACGATGTCAGCATTCTTGAGAACATTGATCCAAGTGTCTCTCCACTTGTCTGTTGCCGACTGTATACACGTCTATGATATAACACTCAAGCCCATCAATCAAATTTACTGCATTCATTAGAATCTTTTGGGGGATATTCGTAAACTAAAATTCATAACATAATTTGTAGAAATAGAAAAAACCCATTTGTAATCATGTATTATTTAAAAGGTAAACTGTCCTAAAAACAAAAAACCAACAAAAAAATCATCCAATGATCAAATCTTACAAATGTAAAACTAAAGACAATCCCTTCTTTCAGCTGATAAGACCTTTAAAATATTCAAATCTCAACTCACTCAATCAGGCATTACTGCTCAATTCAAATTCAAAAACAATCAACATCCAGATTGGATTCACACTTTTTCACTCATCTACACACACTGTGGCACACATTCTCTCCAAAGTCATTGTAAAACATCATCTCATCTTCTGGAATGCATGACCTTTTTTATAAACAGAGGGAAACCATTAGAAACAATCTCCCTATTTATTTATCTGAGCAAATTTGACATTTGAATCTTAACCAATTCTTTGACTACGGTACTCAAACCGAAGGTGGCAAATCTCTCTCTCCCCTTTGGTACAACGTTCAAGAGATCAATAGCAAATTTGGCCGCTGGGACAATCATGGCCTGGAATGGACACCTGTCCACAGATACTCACCACACCAGCTGTGTCACAGACACCTCATGGGAACCAAGGCACAGACATACCACACAGATCAAACAATAACAAACAAAACCAAAGTAAACTTCACAAACAAAAGCCATGACAAATGTGTCCTTTGTACAAGGTCGTAACATTTCTCAGTTCATCAAATAACTTCAAACTGAGTCTAGTTGGATTTTAAAAATATTCTGAATCATTTTTGTTTTAATTTGAAAATATAAATTTGTGGCTTGACAATTTTGTGGTGTTGTTTATCACTGGTTTCTAATCTATATCTCATTTAACCATGATGGATCTATTCTTTCAAAATTGTTACGCATAATTCTCTAGCTTAAAAAAAAAAAGAAAGAAAAAAGTAATCCTGAAAAATAAAAACTATGACTTTAAATCAAAGTACATATCTAAATATATTTCTTTCTACCTTATTTACTGCAAGGTCCAAATCCAATTTTGAAAAATAAAGAAAACCAAGATTTGACTTTCCCTGCTCAGAGCAAAAGAAAAAGAAGAGAAAACATATTAAACTGAATGTAATAAAAGAGTAATAATAGTAAATAGTAATCTAGTCATAGTAATAGTATAGTGCCATGAACAGAATTCCTCACAATAACACAATGTAACACACAGAGCCAACACACACAGTACACGAGTATTGATTGAGATGTTGTAGAGCCACTGCCCATAGCTAGTGCTGAAAAGAGTACAACAAATACAAAAGAAAGAAGCACTGTACACAATCCATAATTTTTGTGCTGCATATATAACATAAAGAAGACTTGGTGCATCCAAAGTTGAATAGCACAAAACTATTTTCAATGTAAAAAAAATAAAATAATAATAATGTAAAAATGAGCCGATAAAAACAAGACGATGCTACCCACCTTGAATAATTTATACAACTGATGATAAAGACACAGCTGATTTCATATAAACGGCAAGAGGAATCAAAGAGAACACTCACAATGAAATACCATCTGCAACGTGTCATACGACGATTCGAACCAAAGGGAACAACTGGACATGGCAAAACTCTTAGACCACTCGCAGTATATAATATAGGAGGAGCAAATTGTTGATCAGTAACCTACAGATCAGATCACTCTCTGAATACTGAAGAAGGGAACTCGATAAAGACAAGACTTAATGTCTCCGAAATATTCTTTTCCTTTACAGCGAGAATCAAATATTTCCAAAAACATTCACCAAAGAGGGAAAGTAACACAAAAGAGTTAAATGACTAAATCATGCAAGAAGTCAACTGTAGGCATGGGAGAGTATCTTGGAAAATCAAAACAAATGAAAAAAAATAACAAACAAACAAACAAACAAACAGAAACCCCAAAATTAATATTTTTAATCCAGAAAGGTGTTAATTAATTTGGTGTTAAATAAGCAAGAACCATAAGGGAAAACTGCATAAGGAACATAAAAACAAAAGTTTGAAGGAAATATAAGGACGAGACCAGGGTCTCAAACCCCAATAAATGGAGGGGAAAAAACATACAAAGAAAAAGCAGAGAAGAGCGGACAGGAAATCTTAGTGTCAGTAATGGAATAATGGCAGCACATTGAGTTAGAAAATATACGAGTAGGTTGGAGGGGAAACCTCGTTTTACTATCATTTGGTACATTTGGTCTATGTTATCAACATTACACACAATAGTCTACTTTTCTATTTCAAATAAACGCTAATTTCAAACAAAGTTGACAAAAGTTGAAATTCTTTTTCGTATATGAATTAATCATTTTTTTTAAACTTTAAATTATCTTATTAGTAAAAACCACTGATCAATACAGTCAAACTAATGGACAGGTTTATGGATGCTTTTAACGCAACGATTGTACGGAGCAATTTCAATACAAACACATAACACATCATACGATACGAACAGAAACTGACAGGGTGGTTCCATGTTAGACGGACTGCCCAGCTTTTCAAACTTGCGTTCACATCAACGAAGAGGACCTCCCCATTTCCAACAATCGAGAAATCCCCCAAGATAGTCCCTTAAATTTCCTCTTTTTAAAAAAAGTTCTAAAGTTTTACGTTTGACACCCTTTTCAACATATCAAGGTCGTATCAAAGTCAGTTCTAAAGAACTGAGAAGATTTCATGTGAATCTTCCAATACAAATTGAGAGAAATAAAAAAAGATTTTAGAACCTTTAAAAAAAGGGGAGAGGAGGTTTTGACCTTAAAGGTGGGTGGGGAAGAGTATGGTTGTGGTTTAAAAATAAACAACCTAAAATTTCATGATGAACAAGTTTTAGAGCTTTGTTAGCAGTCTTTGCTCCACAACAATGCCAAACACAGACAAAAAAAAAATGAAATAAAAAAAGATGAAGAGAAAAGTCCCTCCCTGCATCCCAAGTATCAATGAAATACGTGTACACGTAGACAGATGTGTAAACACGTACGCGTAGACAGATGTGTAAACACGTACGCGTAGACAGATGTGTAAACACGTACGCGTAGACAGATGTGTAAACATGTCAACGTAGAGTTAGCGTCAATTCCCTATTGGATTAATACACGGACAAAAGGCCTGAAAAAGTACAAAATACCTGTTTTGTTTTTTTGGTTTTGGCTTTCTGATTTTTCTCTGGCTAACTTACAAACAACATGCTTTTTTTGTCTCATGGTCGATCTTGTCGCTTGTTGGATTCATTCATTCTATGAGAGATTAAAAACTTATATCTCCTTGTTGTTAAGTTTTGAACACTGAAAGGAACACAATCAAGTGTGAAAAAAGTTTTGACATTTTTTTCTTGTTGTCATTTCAAGGCTTGGCACCAAACATAAAAAGACTGAAGAGTGACACTCCATGCTCTACTACAAGGCGGATTCAACAAAAAAAAGAAAAAAAAAAAGAACCAACTGAGGCAAAGTGAAGCAAAGACTACTAACATGGCGACAAAAAAAAAATAAAAAAAAAATTTAAGGATGGTAAACGAGGTCATACAATATCTTTTGTTTGAGGTCCCAACATGGGGGGAGGGAGAGGAGAGTCATGTATGTAGCGTGTATGTGTGTGTATGTGACTACTACCAGCTGTGTCCACCAATTTGATTAAAACCAACCATCCAGCACATAACCACACCAGCACTCATGACACAAGTAAAATAAATAGAGCCACTGTGTACAAAGCACTCACACTCTTTCAATATATTAAAAATTCTTTTCGGTTTACCAAAAAAAAATATATTTTAAAAATGAAACAACAGAATGAAAATATATAATATATATATAATATATGTGTAAATAATCCCTAAGATTGCATGAAGAACTGGGCCGTGTCCTCTTTTTCAAACTGTTTGGCCTCCTCTTGCATGGATTCCTTTATCTTTAGGATTGCCGCAGATTCATTATGGTCCTGAAAATTTAAACAAGCTATCACAAAAAAAGAATTTCTACAAGACAAAGACGATGAAAACAAAAATTTGTTAAATATCTTCTTTTTTTTTACGTTTTCAATTTAAAAAGAAAAAAAATAGGAGAGAAAAAATGTCTTTGAAATAGATATGGATGATAATACTAATGAGACCACTGGCACTACAAAGAAACAAAGAAAGAAAAAAAGGTAGAGAAGAGTAAACAATTTGGAGTCTAAAATATTTGGTGTTAGTGTGGTTCTTTTTCTCTTTCGAATGGGGAAATGGAGAAAAGGGAGAGATCCTCAGACACGTCTGCTGCAATAAAAGGGGGAGTAGAATTGTCAATAGAACGATAGAGTCGAAATTGATGATTAGCTACGGTCCTCAGTTCCGATAAGTTTCATTGGTTTGGTGTTCCACTTTAACATTTCAAAGCACTTTCAACTATACAAGATACTGGGAAAAGGCACATGGAAAAGCAACTTCTTACTGCACTGCATATAGTTTTTCCTTTCTTTTTTTTTTGGCATGTTTGAAAAAACATGTTCCTAAAGACTCAATAACAAACAAAGAATTTTGAAGACAGCATTTAGGATTTTTTTAAAGACAGAAAAGTGGGAAATTATATAAAAATGTTATCTTCAAACTTCCATTCATACGAAATATGACACCAATTTTTTACAGTGGCACAATTAATTTTTTTCTTCTTATAACACACACACACACACACACACATACTAAAAATTTCATTTCATTGTGAGGGACTACGTGAGCTAAATGGAATTCAGGATTGTCTGACCTCGAAATACAGCAGAGACTAGAAGCAGCACAAGAAAGAACAAAAAAAGTAAAAAAAAGCTTGTTTTAATATTTAGACCCAAAAAAAAGCAATAAAGAAAAGGAGAAAAAAAAAGGTAAGTTCTTAGCTTATTATCACCAACTCCAGACCACATTTAACTAACTTATTAGAGAACAACTACTATCAGTATCAGTGGATTTATGAAAAGCATTTTTTCCCACAGCGTGAACTCTACCATGTTAATTGTGACATCTGTTGACTATTTTTGAGATCTTACTAGGAAAGTTTTGATGGATGAAATGAGAACTCTGATGGTATTTGCTGTGGTCAGACCAAGGCACTGATGGTATTTGCTGTGGTCAGACCAAGGCAATGATGGTATTTGCTGTGGTCAGACCAAGGCAATGCTAATTGACACAAACACAAAAAGCACAAGATGATGACACAAGGTTAAAATGAACAGTAAAAACAACTTTTGAACGCTTGGGAATTTAAAAACAGGCAGCCCCCCAAACATGGATTTAATATTTTTGAATTGAGCAACCAATGCATGCTGGGAAGAAAACAAAAAACAAAGGGAGGGAAGGGGCAGAAATGGGAGAAAAAAAAAACTCTCCTCCAAAACAAATACAAAAACAAGGGCTGTACAATCAGTTCGCAGGCTGTCTGAGACAGATCATGGCAGTTTGAACAACTAGTTCACAGGCTGTCTGAGACAGATCATGGCAGTTTGAACAACTAGTTCACAGGCTGTCTGAGACAGATCATGGCAGTTTGAACAACTAGTTCACAGGCTGTACAATCAGTTCGCAGGCTGTCTGAGACAGATCATGGCAGTTTGAACAAATTCAACATAAACTTGAGTGGAATCAAGGATATCACTGTGAAATTTTCCTTTGTGTTACTTGTGAAAAAAAAAAAAAATATAAAATAATTGCTAAAAAAACCAAATTCCAGAAGATATTTATAATGAATTAAAAACCTGATTAAAATCCATTCATCCCTTTTGGCAATGCAAGGATTGTAATGTTCCTTCTCTATTTGAATTTGAGGCCAATTCATGAAAGATTCCGTGTGGACCAGACACGTACAGCCATAACTATAAACCAATTCATGAAAGATTCCGTGTGGAGCAGACACGTACAGCCATAACTATAAACCAATTCATGAAAGATTCTGTGTGGAGCAGAAACGTACAGCCATAACTATAAACCAATTCATGAAAGATTCCGTGTGGAGCAGACACGTACAGCCATAACTATAAAACATCTCAGGCCAGTCAGATCTCAATACTGGGCAGTCACAATAGTATAATACACAATGCAAAGATCGGCTATATCAAAGTGTGAGGATGGAAACATGACAATCAAACTGAAGGGAGGGAAAAAAATATACCAAAGACTAAAACTTTGAAGTGCTTCTTCTAACTCTAACGATAGTCATGATACAAAACACAAACGGAGGAAAGACATGTGCCATTGGAGGGTAAAATGGTTGAAAAGAAATAAAATAAAGGAGACATGCATGGATGACAATACCTGGTTCAAATACAAACAAAGGCTTTTCTATTTGTTTGTTTGTTTGTTTGTTCATACAATAACATTTGCTCAAACTGCCTGATTTTAACCCAAGCATTCAAATCTACATGTGTGAGTGAAATACAACAACAAAGCTTTTCACAAGGCCGTCAAAAACAACAGCCAAGGAAGTACATACAACACAACAACAACTTGAAGCAAAGCGAGGCATGCGGGTCACAGGAAGCAAGCTCAATTATCCACCAAGGGTCGTGTTGTATGGAGAGAATGTTTGAACATTTTATCACAACTATTATATTATATAGACTTAGGTAACAAGAATTATATAGACTTGGTAACAAGAATGGTTTAAATTGATTATGAGAATAAAAGGAACGCTTAGATAAGTTAAAATATCATTTATAATTATAAAAGTTTTTGAAATGAGAAATTATTATTAAACTGATTATTTCTTTGTAAACCATAAATATAAACAAGCAAATGATAAATAAAATAAAACCAACAACAAAATTATTTTCAAAATTAAAAAAAAAAAAAAGATAAGGCAAAGAAAAAAAAGAAAAGAACCGAATGAAAATTAAATGAATCAAGCAAATGATGGTCCAAACTGGATATGGAGTAGCAGAGTGTGATATTGAAATGGTGACACGAATCATAATATCCTAATCAACATATACTAGTTTGGACTAGTTTGCCTGCCAGTGTACCAGTAACCAAAGAGAGGGAGAAAAAAATCCTTCAGGCAGAATTTCAAAATCTATGACAGTGACTCATTTTTCTTCAGCCATTAAAAATATTCTGTAATTTTTCCTTAAAAAAAAAAAAGTTCCACCAAGTCAGTTTCCACATTAAGTTTACGGTTGGATCAGCTTCAAATGTCAATTTTGCTTGCCCGGTGTTCATTCAAAACATTTATTTCACAACGCCGTGTGTCATATTAAAATAAGAGGATTAAAAAGAATTTGATATAAACATCTTTAACACAAGAACAAAATATACAAACTTGGGGGGAGCAAACAACTTTCACACTATGTATTGTAAGCCTCTCTAAATAATCTGTTGCCTGTTTCAATTGAGCAAATCGTTAATGAAAGGGGCTTTGAAATCTCTCTCCTACCCATTTCACACAGAGAACCAGGTAGTGGACATAGTTTTAAGGGAGAAGAAAAATAAAACCTTGCTTTAATTCCTTAACAAAATTTTCAAAATCTGCTGTTTCACAAATAAATAGTTCATATTTTTTCTCCATTTAAATCAATTATCGCTGAGGGTGGGAAAAGGAAGGACATAAGGAAAGTCTTTACCATTCCTGGTCATATTTGTAATTCCAAATCTATTTTGTCCGAACAATGAGCAAATCTTTCTCGTCTTATAAAATAAAGCAAGGAATATAAGAAAGCAAAGAAGAAAATGTTTTATCAAAGACGGATAACGAGAAGGAAAGGGGGAGAGTTGTTGTTGGCTCTCGGTCATAACTTGAATGTGTTGTAGCTGACACAGTTAAAGAAAGAATCTGATGGGAGGAGGGAGGGTGGGGATGAAGGTGGAAGGGACGAAGTGACAAATCACATGAGCAACCCACTCACATTGTCCTGATATCCCGCTAAACCATATGGGCCCATATCTCCTCCGCTGCTAGGTGGTGCTGGCGGCATCTCTTCCCGTGGTGTTCCCCTGCCGTTAGCCGGTGAATTTTTCATTACATCCATATCTCCTGAAATAGTGAGAGATTTCACGATAATTAGTGGATTCATGATAATTCGTGGATTTCTATCTTCTACGTCTATACCTCCAGTACCATAATATTAACCTGAAACACCCCCCTGTCACAAATTTTCCTTTATCACTCCCTTTGGGCCCATAAGACCGATTTTACAGTCCAGCCGTATTTGGCTCATACCATAAGCCTGTTACATTGGTCTCCGCCTAAGAACCTGCCAGCTAAAAACCCGATTCATCTTACAACCTGTCGTCCGTCTGAAACGAATTGTTTAAAATATAATTATATTATTACCTCTAAGAACCCAACCACATGTATATACATCTCCCTATGAATCTGCTGTTCTAACCGATTTTGTGCTCGGGTAGTAAATACACAACAAAACTCCTCAGATGAAATGAGTTATAAATTATTATTAATTATTAATATAAATGAACAAGATGGCTAAGGCTCATCAAATGTCAGCACTCCTTCATTCACAGCATCAAAAAGATTTTTAAAATCATCAAAATAGCACACGGGTCAGGTCCAAATTTGTCCTTGCAAAGGTAGGTAATTTAGAGAGATGTCCTTGCAAAGGTAGGTAATTTAGAGAGATGTCCTTGCAAAGGGAGGTAATTTAGAGAGATGTCCTTGCAAAGGGAGATAATTTAGAGAGATGTCCTTGCAAAGG
>JARBEQ010302834.1:0-17156 GCA_030265355.1 Tritonia tetraquetra
GGGGGGGATAAAGTACTCATGACAAATTGTGAAGTAAAGTATAAAATCTGACCCTAATATTTTTTTTCTAAAGATGACATTTCAAAAGACTGATATTTCAAAAAGTGCTATCTGCTTTTTTTGTTGGGTTATTATTATTTTTTCAAATACATAGAAAAGCCACCGCTTGATCTTTTCAAAAAGGTGATTAGATTTTCCCCAATATTTCCAATATTATGATCATAACGATAAGATATTTCCTTCTCGGGTGCCAAGAGGGAGTAAGGTCATTGACTAATTGTATGCATTTCGCGTCCTAGTTGTCCGACTTTGATCCCTCGGTTACTTCCCTGACCCCCCGAACAATCTGTCTCCATTGATGTCTATCATTATTATTGCCTTGTTAGAAATATTCATGTAAAAATAATCAAATAACAGATAAGCAATCATGGTTCTCTATCACGTGGTCAACAGTTGGCAATCATCTTTCGGGTTACAAATGAAAGACCGTATAATATCATTATTATGAACTGTAATAATATGTTATAACGTAATATTATATAAGAGGCGAATGCCGTCTTTCATTTGGAAACGAAATCGCCGTTCACGTATTCTCTTCTTGCTATACTCGCCATTTATACAAATGAATTGTTGCCTCTATAATGTTTCTTGGTTTATTTGTATGCTTTTCCAATGGTTGTGATTTGTTTCGACTGACTCAAACTTTGAACGATATTCCCAACGTACTCCTACATTCACAGCCGTCTTCTTTTGATGATAATATTGTATCTGCTATTGATTGTTGGTAAGGTACCTGTTGAAATATTATTAATTATGATAATATTGATAATGATAATGTTGCTATTGATTTTCATAGTTTTTATTCAATCTGTTGATAGCCACTTTAGATGTCTTTAATTGACCAGTGAATTGCTCATGATATCAATACACGACACAGTAGGCAGATCCCCTGCTTGTCTAAAATCTACGGGGAGACATGGCATTCCCACCTGTTGGTATTGGTATGCCTACATTGAAATGCGTACGCGTCTTTCTCGTCATTTGGCGCAGATCGTGGGGCTGCCCACAACACTGCATTGTGTTTTTAACAGGACTTCATCAAACAACTTATTGATGATATTGTACAATAATGCTGTGGTTGTATATGGGGATGTAGTACAGTTTTGTTTTTGCTGTTGGTCATAACTTTCAAAATGCATAATCGTACAAAGCCAGACGTTGAGAAATTAACTTTTGAATTTATTGAATGTCAACGAAAATCGTCATCTTTGCTGTTTATTATTATGTAGATAATGAACGCGCTTCATATAGGTGACTATAGGTGACTTACTGAAATAATATTTGTCGCACCCTAGTCGTTCGACTCGGATGCCTCGATTGTCTCCCCGATCCTCCAAACGAGCGGTTCCCATTCAACTGACGTTAGCGAGAGAATAAGGTGATTCTCCTCTGTTACTATGCTATGTCAAGCTTTTTGTTAGCAACGGCAAGATGCCGTCATTATATTGCTCTACTTGCCAAGTCAAATAGTCATTTCATCGCCAAAAAATATATATATCATTACTCGTTTTACAACCAAACATCATCTTACCGTTTAGTTAGAGACCTTTCTACATTTGATTGATCTATTATGCGCGTTGCCCATGTTGACAACGAATTTTTAATCTCGAATCGAGAAATCGGGGATACTACTCATAGACGCTTTATAATAGCAAATACGGTTTCCGGTAGAACACACACCTCTTTGCCATTAACAAGTAATAATGGTTGTTAGTTAAAAAGTTTGACTCACCTAACAACAATCTCGAACGCAAAAAAAAACGACGAAAAAATTTTCTGATCGGTTGAAAATCGTTACCCGACTCATAGCGACCGCGGTACTGTCAATTTGCGAGATCCTTTTAAAACTTTGGTCACTTCTTTATCAATAACCTTTTAGTACCTTTCGGTGTAAGGTAACACTGCTCTGTGGTATTAATAGGGTTCGATCGAACAAACTTTGATCACGTGTTGTTTTAAACGTGACACCTTTCCTTAAAGGACGATTGACAATGAAAGGCCTTGGTCTCTACTTTTCTTCCGATTTGACAACGTGAAATAGGTGACTCTTTGCTGTGGCAATAACGATGATACAGATAGACACGACGAGTTAATTTCTTTTTACAGACAATGATAATGATTGGCGCGTGACTACCTTCTCCTAATTTACTTTTTTAAAACCTGGTACCGATCGCCATTCTGTTTGTTTGGTTGCTTGTTTGTTAGAAGAGAATCACGTCAATACATTTCGGTTGCCTAATTTACTTTTTTTAAACCTGGAAACCGATCGCCATTCTGTTTGTTTGGTTGCTTGTTTGTTAGAAGAGAATCACGTCAATACATTTCGGTTGCCTAATTTACTTTCTTTTAACCTGGTACCGATCGCCATTCTGTTTGTTTGGTTGCTTGTTTGTTAGAAGAGAATCACGTCGATACATTTCGGTTGCCTAATTTACTTCCTTTTAACCTGGTACCGATCGCCATTCTGTTTGTTTGGTTGCTTGTTTGTTAGAAGAGAATCACGTCGATACATTTCGGTCGCATCGTGCTGGGAAATAGAAAGATGATAGCTGTTGAAGCTAACAGAATAAGAAATATTTTAATAGAATGAATGAAGACATAATATGATATTCAACCCAGGGCATAGTAGGCTTGTTTGAATGCTTCACTGATAATGGCATATTGTGCTTTGACAGCAGGAGCCTAGCTCCTAGCAGGGACACCCATACTGGACTGGTAAATTTACTGGCATTAGACTGACTATCAATGTCGACAAAGGCCTGGTAGGGGGCTCTAGAGTGACAGCCCCACCCCATACCAATTATTGAGCTAATCTCTCACTTTTCTGAAACCAATCGATTCAAAGTAGCTTCTTTTCGTTCATTCATCGAAAGGTAAAATTCGAAATGATGGAGAATAAAAGAATGAATGCATTGATATTAGGTCAACGGGAGAAAAAACCATGCTGTCTGTTTTGAGAGTAAATCGTGGTGCTAATTGTAGAAAGTCCTCTGAGGGGTAACGCGTTCGCCTCGTGAACAGACGGCACAGGGTTCGAATCCCGGCGGAGACGTTAGGATTGTTTAACTTTCTCGAGTTTCATGGCTCTCATCCTGTGGATTCCACTGGGATCAAGTCGGGAATCACGTCCTATCGGAGATGAACAATCATTTGGAGGTCCCGCCAATAACGTGTTGCCAGGGGCGTAAAAACTACCAACTTGAAACCTGAAACTTTTTCAGAAGATCCTTTGAAGCCATGAGGCTCGTCCTATGCTTAACCCGGTTTAGGCACGTGAAGCGGACGTGTGATAATTTGCCACTTTTTGGATAGGATGATTATATTCTGGTTTGACGTGTCCAATTATATTTGTCCCAACTCGCTGCAGAGAGTATTATTTCATTGAAATTTCTACACCCGGGTCGAGTGATGCAAATAGGCGTAATGTTTCTTGCCCAAGAGGCAAATGGGCGTAATGTTTCTTGCCCAAGAGGCAAGTGGGCGTAATGTTTCTTGCCCAAGAGGCAAATGGGCGTAATGTTTCTTGCCTAAGAGGCAAATGGGCGTAATGTTTCTTGCCTAAGAGGCAAATGGGCGTAATGTTTCTTGCCTAAGAGGAAAAAAAACGAAACGCCTGGGGTGTGGGCTTGAATCCACGATCTTCACCTTAGATAACGTTCTTACATTTTTGGGTTTAAAATAAGGGTATAGTTATTAAAGTTTTGATATTCATTTTTAATCAATAATGTTGGTGGTAGCGCTCTCCTGATAGAATGTACCTCTGTTATTCTCATTGTTATTATTGTTGTTATTATTATTATTATTATTATTATTATTATTATTGTTATTATTATTATTATTACAATTCTTCTTTTTCTTCTTTTTATTATTATTATTGTCATCATCGCCCAGATAATAGGAAATCCTCCCAAAAATGTGTTTATTGGCCTGTCATTGATTAATATTGCTCAGTGTATTGCTCGTGATGTCAGTAAAGAGTTTCGGACACGGCTGATCACCCGCTTGTCTGAAATTCTTTGATCCATCGAATTTCCGGCTCTGTGTTCAGCCATGTTCCGGGGGCCTGCATTGACACTTGCAGGTATCTTGTGTACTTTTCATAACTGAACATAAGCCTGACCCTAACGCTGCTTTGTTGTATTAATTGGGTTCAATCAAACAAACAATTATTTTTATTATATTTAGCTCAACCTGATCTATTCCCAGCAATTTGACTTGATGTCTTCAACTGGCCTTCACTTCTACTTCTAACAAACCGATAAACATAAACTCAAAAACCGTTTTGTCTTATCCTGTTATGCACGAAAGGCAGGGAATATATTAATAGGGCATATTATTATTGTTTTATTAGATGTTGTTTTAACTAAATACCACGTTTGCCTAGTCCTGCCATTTCCAGTGTGTCTGACCACTTAGTAAAAAATCTGGGACCCCGGAAAGTTGCAAAGTCACGGCCGCGACCTACGGGCCCAAGCGCAACTTTTTGCAACTTTAGCGATTTCGGTGCGACTTTTGCCATTTTTCAGCATTTGGTGTCGCTTTCGACAAATTTTCCTCATAATTTTTGAATTTTTAAAAAGACGAGCGAACGAAACAATTGAGCACGAATTGATGACGCAGAACACAACTTCAGACATAATCGACAAGTAAAAAGTCCCGTTCTTCGAACGGTAAAGGTACTTATGAGTTTTGAAGGATGAGGAGTAGGGTGAAATGTTTTCATTATACTCCATACCCTCTATTGGATTGCAATGTGTGAACATTATTCAACACGCCACAGGAACTAATAGTTTGTCTATTTGAAGCATACAAAATTATGGAAAGTGAAAACTATGAATGGCGAGTCATAAAATTAAAAGAAACAAAGCATTTGCTATCAAATCAACGACACCGCCGATCCGATATTCCACCTCCAGCTGAATTGTAAACCACATGCAAAATTTGGTAGCAATCGGTGCCGTGGGAACTGAGAAAATGCTGGGAACTGAGAAAATGCGTGACAAAAATCGGGCTTACCCTTTATAGATATAGATCGATAACTCTAGACAAGTCTGTTTTATGTTTACATCGTAACTTTGTAACGTACTAAAGACCCAGCTCGAGTCAAACGTGAGCTTAACTATTCGACGTGTTTAGTTGTGAGCCTGACCAGATTGAGTATTAAATCATATTGTGTTATCAAAAGATTTGATAAGGTTATTTTTATGATAAAAATCAAGCATATTCGAATTTGTCATTTTGGTTGGTCAAGTTTCAATACGATTTCAATTTTTTTTAATATAAAAAAATAGATAACCGTCAAGAAAGAATATCTGTATTTTCTTTGAATAGAGTGATATACATGAACAAAAAAATCCGAGTCGGGTTAACACCCTTCCTCAGCTCGTTGACATTGAATAGGACGTTTCTAATCATCAGTATCCTCTCATTGATGAATGTTATTACTTATAATTATGATTGTAATAAAATAAATGAAAAATGTAGACGTTCATCCACTAACCACACATCGCGACAAGGCGTGCAGATTAGTTCGAAGAATAGAGTTCTCGTTCACATTCTTCTGTTACTGACTTCGACCTGTAGAAATAACGTATTCTTGCGCTTTAAAAAGGGTGCATGCAACTTTTCAATTTTTTGGTGTAACTTTTGCAACATTGGGGTGCAACTTTTGGGGGGAATTGAGTGTAACTTTCCGGGGTCCCAGATAAATTCATCTAACCTGTCAAGCAAACCAATTGTCTCCGAACTCCCAGATGAAGAGAAATTTTAACAGAAAGCATATTATAGGCTATTGTTTTTGTTTCAAAACTCAAATCCCTGTTGTTACATTTTCGTCCTTTATTCCAATTCTATTATACTCGGTGCTGAATCACGAAAGTAATATTACATCGTTAATCATATTAGTATCATTCTTATCATTGGCATCATTTTGATTGTTATCATCATGGTACTTGTTTCTATACATATTATGATTATTTGTATTATTATTACTATTACTATTGTTGTTGTTCTTGTTACGATTATTTTTATTTGCATTGCTGCTACCATTATTATCATCATTATTATCACCATTATTATCATCATTATTATCACCATTCTTATCATCATTATTAGTATCGTTATGATTATTATAATATCTATTTTTATCATTCATAGTTATTGACATTGTCATAATTTTGTCATTTTCATTATTACTACTACTACTACTACTACTACTACTACTATTACTATTGCTGCTGCTGCTGCTACTACTATCGGTCTATCTATCTATCTATCTATCTATTATTATTATTATTATTACTACCACTATCTATCTTGTGAGGTTATTTTCTAACCCTGGTGAGGAGACCGTAATATGTAAAAGCGGGTTTACACCTTTTTAGTTCCCAGGAAAAAATACACAACCGAGTCTGGTCATATTCTTCTTGCTGCTTTAATCACAGGGAACTCTGACCAGTCTCAAACTATTCGATCCGTAGTCCGAATCCGTATATTATTGCTGTTATGGTACAACAGCCTGAGACACGATTCTCAATTCCCAAATTGTTGTCTCGTTTGTCTAGGGGGAGTATTTGGGTTTAAAGGATTATAATAAGTCTCAAATGTTCCAATTTAAGCTCATCACAGGACTGTTTTTAATTAACGTTTCGCCAGATCCGTTTTCTTGATATCCTTAACTTCCGATTCGTCTGCTTCGATGACGTCACCAGCACCACGTGTGTCTCCCGCTCAATGCACGATTTCGTTAGCTTGTTATTCACACCTCAAGGTCTTGAGGTCGGCGTTAAACAAATAGGGATGGACAAATCGCCACTCACAGGGTTGGGTCATGCCGGCTCCAGGAAATTATCTGAATTAGAAAGGATTAAACAGATCTCTCTTGGCTTCGCCCACAAATTACACAACACTTTCTTCACACATTATCGTATCAATCACAATATTGGATTGCGTCGGAATTACGTTCTTCTGTTAGACGGACACCATGCTGAAATTCTGGGTTCTATCTGTCTAAGTCAATGCTCTGCTTATATCCCCATTTTCGTCCTAATCCTCACGAAGACGTCCGGCGTTAAGAGTTACCCTTTCCTTGCTCTCAATACAGTTTCTAGAATTTCCCCAATTCAATTTCCGTTATCCAAAAAAGCGGTTAATTCCCTGAAGCCACTTAACCATCATAGCTCTGTTCTGGGCGTTCATTATTCACTATGCATGACACTCGGTCTAAACCACGCATTTGATTCCCTGTCCATTCTCCAAACGAGGCAGTGTACAAGGTCAGACTGCTCAGGTTAATTTACTATTTGGATGCGAGGGAAAGTTCGTATTACCGTGCAACTTTCATCGGATTAAACATCTTGTCTATTAACGGGAAATGATAGGCTTCCAGTCTGTGTTTCAATTCCCTGATTATGTGTGTAATTGCTTAGGGGATCAGGACACACGACAGTAATCATGTTTATGTACTCCAACTCGCGATAAGATTACTGATGATTGTTAATTAGGAAAGTGAACAATTAATCATGTCCTTAAGATAGTACGACCTGGTCTGTGCCATGTTACACATCTATTTATCTATATTATTATTATTATTATTATTATTATCATCATCATCATCATCATCATCATCATCATCATCATCATCATCATCATCATCATTATCATTGTTATTAATATTATTACTAATACTATAATAGATCTATCTAATCTATTATTGTTACTACTACTACTGTTATCTATCTATTATTATCATTATTATTATTATTATTACCATATCATTACTACTGCTACTATCTATCTATCTATTTTTTTTTCTATACATTTATTGATGTTATTTATTTATTTTTTTTAAATTATTATTATCGCCGTTATCATCTTCATTGAACTATGAAGATCAAACGCTGTAATGATATTATTATGATGACATGATAATATAATTCGTTGATCTGTAACAGTTTTATAAGATAAATGACTTCGATTGTTGAAAAATGTCCATGTGATTTCTCTGCAGGGAAAAAAGCAAATTTGTTTTTGCTGTCTTCTTTTCAACCTGTGTTCATAATTTTCTCTTTTATTTACCCTAACCCAATTAATTATGTCTGATCTCTTTCTTTCATACACCTCTGGGGCCCACGAGTTTTTGTCACCCACCTGGAGTAGTCTAGGAAATATGGGGGACTGCTTTATGTCTTAATGTGTTGGTTTTCGCTAAGTTTTGTAGTTTTAGGTTGTTTGTGCGTGTGTGCTTGTCTTGAGAAAAAAAATATATATTTGGTTTGTAGGATTTTTAAAGGGAAAAAAACAGTGCAGAGAAAGGATTAGATAGGTATGAAAAAGGGGGGAGTGGGGGGGGGGGGGAGTGGCTTCTTCTACTGCTCAATTTGTGTTTAACCCAGCGAGTGTCTAATTATCCAACTTGTATTTTAACTACCTGTCATTTTCTTCATCCATTTTTTTTTTGGTAAAAATATTTGTGATCATAATTGTTGTGCTAATGTATTTGGAGATGTTTTATTTTGTTTTGTTTTTGTTGTTGTTGTTGTTTTCGTTTCTTTTTGCCGTTTGTTGTTTAGTGTTTTCTGTGCTTACCTGCTTGGTTTTGGGTTGTTTTGTCTTGGTTATCTGTCTTTTATCCTGATTTAACTGTAGTCAAATTATGGTAAGCAGAGATTTCGACAGTGAAGGTGTGCTTTGGCTTCTACGTTATTTATGTGTTTTTAATTATATTAGTATGGTTTATTTTTGCATATTTTACTTAACACAACATGACAAGCAATAACTGCTTCATTATTTGCCTCTATAGTATCTATTTTAAGTCACCATCATCATTATTATTATAAAGGTTTTTATCAATATTATTATTATTATTATTATTATCATTATTATTTTTGTTAGTATTATTATTGTTGTTATTGTTATTACTATTATTATTATCATCGGTTTATTATTATTATTATTATTATTATTTTAAATCATCATCATACATCTTATCAATGTTTGATAACCATTATTTATTATCATATGATATGATTGTCATCATTATAATATTATTATCTTTAGGATTGTCATTATCATTGTTCTCACCAGAATTATTAATTATAAAACTTATGATCATTTTCATAATTTCCATCATCATCATCATCATCATCATCATCATCATTACTATTTCCATCATTGTTCTCATATCATTCTTATACAATATTATTATTGTTGTTATGATATTGATATCATCACCATCATCATGTTGAATTATGACATACCATATTGATCTCTCATTACCAAAACGTGTTAAAAATATATCGATTTATACTAATATCATTATTTACCATTATTGTAAAAAATGAATGATTGACATCACGGGTACCCTAATGTTATTCTACGCTCTAAGAATTCGCATCAATAGCGTTTCGTTTTTTAGAAAGGCAACTTTCGCCAAGAAGCTGTTTAGTATTACCAATCTTCGTCGTCTTACCAAATTGCTGTATGTCTGCCCGTTCCTATAACCTATAGTAGCGATTGTCGAATATTTTTGTCTTTTATTTTTTATCTATTTTGGGGGGATTATTTTTAAAAGATATATTTTTTAGTTCACAGTGGGTTGATCACCTGCTTGGCTTAATATCTTGATCCAGAGTAATCCCGCCTCATAGTGCTGGCCCTACACTGTAATGGAAAAAGGGAATTGAATAAGAATGAGAAATATATTTGTAGTCATGAGTTGACCGTACATGCTGGACGTTAGTGGTGTGGTATAAGCTTTCTGGAGAGCGCTGTTGAAACGGGAATTCTGATAGACAATAGCATTCTTACATTCTCGCATTGCATGTCTGTATCAAAATAGAATGGCAACAGTCAAGTCGATCATCACCAATCACGTCACATCCGTTAAAGAATGTCTGGGAAAGTCCGCTTGGTCACCCCATTCTCCTGATGCCCACCTCTTCCCCTCACCCCATTCTCCTAATGCCCACCTCTTCCTCTCACCCCATTCTCCTGATGCCCACCTCTTCCTCTCACCCCATTCTCCTGATGCCCACCTCTTCCTCTCACCCCATTCTCCTGATGCCCACCTATTCCTCTCACCCCATTCTCCTGATGCCCACCTCTTCCTCTCACCCCATTCTCCTGATGCCCACCTCTTCCTCTCACCCCATTCTCCTGATGCCCACCTCTTCCCCTCACCCCATTCTCCTGATGCCCACCTCTTCCCCTCACCCCATTCTCCTGACCGGAGAGGAGACATTAGCGATGATTGTATGGCCATCTGCTCCATTCATTTCGCTCTTCGACTTTCTTATAAGTATTGGTCTGTCAAGGCGTGTCCACTCCTTGATGTTATCCATCCAGCGCTTAGGTTGTCTTGTTCGTTTCCTGCCTTCTTCCAGCAACCCTGTAGAACTGTTTTGGGTAGGATGTTGCGGCATGACCCGTCTCCAAACCATGACAGCTTCCTTCTTTTAACAATTGCTAGCAGGGGCTCCTGTAGACCAGCCAGCTGATGTACTAAACTATATTATATCCAACTTGTGTCCAATTGCCACACTCCTTCAATTCCACAAATTCGTCATGCTTAAGCGGGTTGGTCATGCAAACTTGTAAGCGAGTTGGCCATTTATTTTATTATTTTTTTTGATATTCAGATCTTCGTGTTGTGTTGTTTTTCTTGTTTGGTAACTGAGAAAGGTTTATACCCGAAACGTTCTACGTACCCGTGTTTTGTACTTTTTGTAAGTTTTCACTGATTCACTAAACTTTGCACCTTGTTTGTTATTGTTTTGTTTGGGGGTTTCGGAAGTTTTGTTTGTTTTTGTTTTGTTTGATTTGGTTTTTTCTTGTTGGTTTTTTTCTGTCACCAACTTTAAGTACAATGTTATTGTCTTTATCGGTGCTCATCACTTTGACAGATTTAGGGTTATCGGGTGCCTGCGGGGTGTTAAAAATACGAAAGTGGGGGGGGGGGGGGACTTAAAGTGTAATTTCGTTAGACGACGGAGATTCCGTTTAAATTATCTATAAACATTTCACTGAATAAGTAATTAATCATGTATTCATTTGTTAGATAGCGCCTTCACATTATTATTATTATTATTATTATTACTATTATTATTATTATTATTACTATTATTATTATTATTATTATTATTATTATTATTATTATTATTATTATTATTACTATTATTACGTATTATACTAGACACCATTTGATTTTTTTTGGATCTGTTTCTCCGACTGTCGCGAGATATAGATGTAACTGTACGTACCATAGTTTGTTTCTTATTAAATGGACAATAAACTAGCATCTCACGATGTCTTTCGAGTTATGTAAATACAACAAAGTATGCTGGAATTCCTTCATATTCAATTCATTTTTTCCCATTTCCTGTAGCTAAATCCACGTCAACCTTTTCTTTTTTATTACTATTAATTTTGTTCATCCTCTTCCTTCGAGTAAATGTTATGTCATGACCATGATCAATTATGTACAGCAGCATCGTTACTTTTATAATGATACTGTCATCATGCTACCGTTATCGTCATGGTAATCGTCATCGCTATCATCATCATCATCCTCATCATCATCATCATTATTGTTATTATCATTTTTATCGTTTATTATCATCACCATTATCATAGTCATCGTCATCACCTTCATCTTCATCATTATCATTATTATTATTATTATGATTATCTTCGTTCTCTTCACTTGACTTCTCTCATTCATCAATAGTAATAATAATAGCAGCAGCAGCAGCAACAGAACAGCGGACAAAAGCAGCAAACAAAAAATGTAATGACTGTTTCTTGAGTGGTATCAGTCTCACAACTAATTATTATTATTGTTATTCTTATTATGCTCTGTCTTGTTTCATATTGCTCTAATAAATTATACCTTCACCACCCCTGATATATCATTATTATTATTATTATTATTATTATTATTATTATTATTATTATTATTATCATTATTATTATTATTATTATTATTATTATTATTATTATTATTATCATCATTATTCAATTTTGATTCATTTCAAGAATTGATCAACTTTTAATTTTAATGTTCATTGAGGAACGTGATTGTGGTGAAATAAGTTTGAAATACGAGTACGTTCGATTCCACTCAAGGTGGGGGATGCCTGATTAAACGAAAACATCGCCCGAAGGAAAATATTAAATGCAGACAGATGGATTGAATGGATAGCTGAGATAGATAGATAGATTGATAGATAAGATAGATAGATAGATTGATATATAAGATAGATAGATTGATAAGATAGATAGATTAGATGGATAGATTAGATAGAAAGATAAATATATAGATAGATAAATTAGATAGATAAATTAGATAGATATATTAGATAGATAGATTAGATAGATCGATTAGATAGATAGATTAGATAGATAGATTAGATAGATTAGATAGATATATTAGATAGATATATTAGATAGATGGATTATAAAGATAGATTGAGTGAGATGATTGAATGGACACACACACACACACAGAGAGAGAGAGAGAGAGAGAGAGAGAGAGAGAGAGAGAGAGAGAGAGAGAGTGAGTATAACATGGCACCTGATCACAAAGACATGCCACTGACTATAAGCGAGGTTCAATGACCGCAAATGCAAAATAAAACACAGCCAATTTACAAACGCCATATTATATTATTATCTCTATTGATGGAATGTTTCATGGTTCAAATCATTGTATAGTTAGGATCATATTGAAAATTTAGATATATTATTATTATTATTATTATTATTATTATTATTATTATTATTATTATTATTATTATCATTTTGATGATTTTGTTTTATGACTTTCTGAATGTATAAAAAATATATTTACTGGATAGAATAAAAATTTGGATGAATTTTACTGGTTACCTGGAATAATGCTGTCGTTTGGTTATTGTCTTATTTATTCAGTGTTCGTTCGGTTTTTTTTGGTTATCTGGGTATTGTCATAATTGTATGTTTATGTTAGTCATATTTATTGTTGTGCGTTTATTGATCGTTTGATTATCTGTCATTAGTTATTTATGATATTATATCATCATTAGTATTATTGCTATCGTAATTATTTTTTTCTCCTCCTTATGATTATTATTCTCATCAAAATGATTAGCATTATTATTATTTTTATTATTATTATTATTGTTAATATTATTATTATTACTATTATTATTATTGTTATTATCATTATCATTATAAATATCATTTTCTTTTTTTTTTTCAATTGGTAGCACCAATATTGTTATTATCATTATTATTATCATCATTATCAGTGGTTCATTATCTTCACTATTATCAATGATTGGAGCTATTATGATCATTACCTTCGTCGTCAACACCATCATCAAAAAAATAGTAGTGCAAAACGAGACTACCAATCTATCTAACACGTTTCTGTCTACAGATTCAGAGTATCATTTTTAGTAAATTCATGATATCACCTTAATTGATTTGACAAAGTGACAGATTTGCGTATACCTGAGTTTCAGTCTGAAAAAAAAAAACCCTAGCAGATAATAGACCCACTTATTTTGGCCATGTTGTTATGAGAAGAAGTTCTGTTTTCGACCATGCATGAAATTGGGGATACCTGCATTCTGAAGCGCGTATGTAGGTCATTTGTAGCTTTCATGATTTGAACAAAGGGCTGACCTGCTCCAACACTTTGCCGTATTTTAGTAAAAGAAACATGAAAACGTGCTGGCATGATAGAACTCTAAACACAAAGTCTTTCTGTCTTCTTTCTTTATCAATAACCTGTTTAGTACCTTTCGGTGTAAGGTTAAACACAAAGTACCAGAATATTTTCTTGCAGCCCTTCCCATCAAGTTAGTACTCTAGGACCGACCAATAAGGATCACAAGAAAAAATCATTTTAAAGGTCGACCGAAAATTATCATAATCTATGATTATTGTTGTTTGAACAATCATGAATATTGTAAAGAAATGAGATGATTATCAGGATGTAAAGATATTATTATGTATCAATATTATAATCATGATTATTATTGTTGTTATTAATATTATCATCACCACCATTATTATCATTACCATCATCATAATAATATGATTATTTCCATCAATAAGTTCGATATGCTGATTCGACTCATCTTGTCTTAGTTTATATATTGTTATTAATCATCATTGATATTTTGTGTATTAGGATAATAAAAATGATTACTTATGTCTTTGTTATTAAATAATTTGTCATCATTTACAATCAAAACTAATTACATTTGAATGGCGATTTCAATATGATTATCCAGGGATTGATCCAGTGCTCATGACGATAAGATAAGATTATATTATTATAATACTGTGCTATCGACTGTTATTTTACTGTATTGTATTTTATATCTGAATAGTAATCCTAGTTACTAAACAATTATGACCATGGCGATTATTTATAGATGTTTATATTGTTATTATTATTAATGTTATATTATTATTGTTATTTCTATCATTATTGTTATTATTATTGTTATTTTTATTATTATTATTATTATCATATTGTTATTATTATTATTATCATCATTATTGTCACTATCATTATTATTATTATCATTATCGTAGTCGTTACTATTATCATTCCTTTATTATTATCATTATCATTATTATTATTATTATATCACTGTATTGTAAAATTTGAAATAGTCCAATAATTATATTGTAATGTTTGCTTTGCAGAAGAATAGAGTACAACATCGTTTGAACTGACCCTCTGTTGTTTCTTGTCCTTTGGGTGATTTTCTTTTCGTTATAACCTTAGTCCCTTCTTTCTTACAGAAGTTTAAAAAAAAAAAAAGAAGAAGAATTGCATTAGAGGCCAAACTTTTTTTTTAGGCAGTTCAGGTGAAATAAAGTTACCGAAGGCAGAGGAAGTAATGTAACCGGGGCTGAGTCTAACGCTGTATTGTGGTCTAATACATTGTGATTCCATCGGCAACAGGAACATGGGACAGAGTCCAACGCTGCCTTGCTGTATAAATGAGGATTAATCAATCAAATAAAAAAAGAAAACGAGGTTTTTTTCAATAATTATTGTTTATTTTTCTTTAGCGTAAAGTACATTGCCAAACTTCAGTAAAATGCATTGGAAAAAAATCTTCAAACATAACAATTTTTTTTAAAGAAATACAGTGAAATCTCAAAACTGATCCACATTGTTTTTGTTTTTTTGAGAAATTTGAATTCTGGATGGAATACGATAGAATCAACTTGAAGTCGAATACAACAAAGTGAGGTATATCTAAATATCACTTACAACACTACAAATCTGTGCATACTTCTTGCTTAGCTCATCCTTGTTATTAGTTTTGAAGGAGGTCCCAAACAGATCAAGCTTCATGGTCCCAAAAATAATTTCAATTCTTCACTGCCTGACACCAAGTCTTGAAATATGTAATGCAATATTCTGTGACAGTAAGAGACAGATGCCATAGAAATATCTAATTCAAATTAAAGGAGATTATCTAACTCACAAACTAATCGTAACGCCCCAATTGAGACTTGATGAAGGCACATCTTACCTATATAAACAGGCTACATAGTAACAAACTGTATGTGGTGAATCTGACGATATAGACAATAACATTCGTAAAGGTCCCAATACGTAATATCATGTTTTTTACAATTGGTGTTGACGAAAGTGATATCAAGAGACAGATACGTTGTTTGGGTTTTCAAGAAATGATAATAAAAATGAATGACAGTGGTTTTGAACATCGATGTGAACTATCTCTGGAAAAGTGTTATATTATCATACCACCTGAACAAGCAAAAAACGCAAGCCTGAAATCGTCACTCACAAGAAAATTATACCATGAAAACATGGCCATTGTCATGACGGTTATCAAAACATAACAATCAAAGGGAGTGCATCATATCTCCTACACTCATACTCATTGTTATAAAAACATCATTTAATTTGGAAACCTTTTACTTTTAACACAATTATTAACGAAGAAGTGGTAAGAAGAGCAGAGACAGGTGGACAGGTGTGTGCTGACATCAGAGTGAGGCAAGCAAAATTCTTTGGGCATGACATGAGGGAAAACATCATCACAACAGGGACATAAGAGATCCTATCTTTGAGATGTTTGTTTGTTTGGGGTTTTTTGTGTGTGTTAGGGCGCTATCGACACAGGAAGGTCATTTCAGCGATCGCTACACTGATATTTCCAAACAACTAAAAAATCAGTTTCCTAAATTTTATGATTAAAGTCAAAATTAAATTCTTGTATGGCTACACTTCTATTTTCAAACAAGTTTAAAATCAGATTCCCAAATTTTATGATTAAAGTCAAAATTAAAATATTGTATGGCTACACTGCTATTTTCAAACAAGTTTAAAATCAGATTCCCAAATTGTATGATTAAAATCAAAATTCAATTCTTGTATATATGTTAAAAATTCTAGATATGTAAAATCCCACACGCTGACCTCAAGTCACCTACAAACAAACCAGCACAAGAAGAGCGGCAGAGGTCCCAGAGCCGGCTCTGTGACGCCCCAAACAAACTGAATGAAACAAAACCAACGATAGGAAGGGACCCGGCCCCGTACTGGGCACTCTGTCCTCACCCACAGACATCTGTCCGTTCGTTTCTTTTTAGTTTTCTAGGGCGGTATCGACACAAGGAGGTCAGATTCTCCAATCTTCTGATTAAAATCAAAATTCAATACGGACTTGTATAACATACGTCAAAGATTTTAAATAAAAAGAGAAAAAAAGCTCTTTTTTTCAAAATCTATTTTGCATGTGTTCGTATCTTTTACAACAAAACATCAGACCACCGACCGTGACCGGAACTCCCACATAAAACCCCGGTCGTGGACACCGTCCAAATCTAATGAGATGACGTCACTGGGAAGAAAGAAGGTTCAAATTACATCTTTACAAATTCGCAACGTTGATAAAGGGATGTATACGCAAATAGATGACTGGGTAGATGCAGAAATTGATGGATGGAAGAGGGTGTGAGGGGGGGGGGGGTGTATGGTTGAAAAAGCAATAGGTAAGCAAATAGATGACTGAGTAGATAAAGAACTTGATGGATGGAAGAGGGGGGTGACTGGTTGA